>JASXSY010000709.1:0-44864 GCA_034509805.1 Sipha maydis | reverse complement strand
TGAAATTAGATATTTCATTATTGAAATGTGAAACAATAATTGATTTTTTTACTACAATTATTCAAAAACATAACTTGCTCTAACTTGGTCAATTTTTATTTAATTTTAGTATTTTTTTTTTGAACTATTTTAAAAAATATGTTCAACAAAATGGCTACCTTAAAAATTTAAAATTCTTAAATGCGTAAAGAATTTTTTTGAAAATTTTTTAATTTTTAAAAAAAAAAATTGAATTTTATGCCATTCAATCAGTATTTCCATACTTAGTACTGTAAAAAAACTGCGTTTAAATATATTGATTTTACATGGAGATATTTAGGGTGATACGGGTCTTTTGGGACATACTGTATACTTCATAAAAACAATCAAGGCCTCCACAATAGAGACTTCGGGAAAAAAAAAATCTTTCAAATTACAAATGCACTGTCTAGTCGCCGTCCTGTCGAAAGTGATCAATAGGATAAAAATTTATTTAACACTGATTGCCGATGGGTAATTCCGTGAAATTATGTCACCAGCATGTTAATTTATCAGTAAATCCGACGCGTCCTAAACTCTACCGCTACCGCTACCGCCACAGCCTTTGACGATTGACGCAAACCCGCGAACGCTATTCGCGCGATTATAATATTATAATATTATTCGATTTTCTTTTTTCTATGTGCGAGTAGTGCTAGATTAGTATTTATTATTATTCAATATTCATATTTAAATGTTATTTAAATATTATATACATATTAATATATGTTTGTTAAATACTCATACAAAATGCGTAAAAACAATTTTTTTAATTTTAAAAAAAAAAAATTGAATTTTATGCCATTCAATCAGAATTTTCATACTTAGTACAGTAAAAAAAAACCGCGTTTAAATATATTGATTTTACATGGAGATATTAAGGGTGAGACGGGACTTTTGGGACATACTGTATACGTGTATACACTATAGTTCTATTTCAACGTTATTTGAAAAACTACCCTCACACACACACACATACACATACATATAACATATCGTAAAACAATAATAGTATACAAACTGCAATCGATCGTAACTCGTAACACATGATATTATAACGACGGACCGATCCTATGGGCGGAGATTAGGAGGTGTTTGGGAGGCTTGGTCCCTCAAAAAAATTGAAAGCCCCTCAAAATTATTTGAACATTTTTCAAAGTATTAAATAGGTTTGAAATATAAGGTAAATATAAAATGTTAATAAGTATTAAATAGGTTATTAAAATATTGTTGTCAAAAAAGATTTAAACCCCCCTAAAATTCAATCAGATCTCCGCCTATGATCGATCCAAAAGTCGACACCGGAACATTGTATCAAAGTGTCATTAACTAGATGAATCACAGAACGTTTAAATCAGTATTGCATTAAAAAAAAAAAAAAATAGGATGGCATGCGGTGGAGTAGGAAATAGTGAAAAATAAAAACGATCCGTGTCCGTATAAATAATACGATGCGTATGTAACAATGCCTCAAATGGACAGTGCGCGTATATTTTACGCATTTCCTTTGCAAAACTTTCGCGTCTCATCCGGCGGCGTGCGTGTAAGTAATAATAATAATAATAGCTATTATAGGCATGTCTCTACGTATACACACACGGACGTACAGTATATAGTGGTGTTTTATTATGTCGCACGCGAAGAATTTCCACGGCAGTGGCTGAGAAACACGCAAATGCGTACACGACTAAAAACCTACTTACAAGTGTACTTATGTATTATTATATTATTGTTATACCAAACAATATCGTACCAAGTATAATACTATTAAGTAATAGTACCCATTATGGGTGTGTTTTTTTCTAAGATTTCCTATGTGCTACACCTATATATAAATGTTCGTATCCTACAGATAAACAACGATAATAATGCGTTACTTTTTAACGGTTAACAATGAAAATAAAAATTTGCACCGGTTACTTATACCGGGCCAATATAAATCTCCTCTTCCCGTCTGATGTACAGACGTGATTAGGATTCATGTAGAAACATCTACACGATTGATATTATTATGTTCTTCTCTTCTCATCGCGTGTCCAAATTCAGTGAATTCTCTGACCCATCACGTAACTTTTGGTATAAAGTACTTTTGTAATTTTCCTAATTTTCGCATTTTTTTCTTTTACTCCATCTGTGTACTGCGGTGTCGAACACTGGTGCACATATTGATCCTAATACTTTTTTTTTAAAACTTCTAAGTAAGGAAAAAATCAGAAAAGTAAAAATATTAATTCTCAACTCCTAAAATTTCCATATTTGTAGTTTTTTTTGTTAATCAAATAATTTGCAAAAATCTGTCAGAAAAATGGTGAAATGGAACACGGTTTCTTAAGCATATTCAACGCTGTCGATTCGTGAATTTTTGGCTGTTAAAAAAATACATTTGGTCCTGGACCCTCCTTATTCTCCTGATTTTATATTTAAATAATATCTTGGTACTTTTTAAACAGACATCGTACATAAATTCGTATAAAATGTTAAAAATCCAAACTTTATATCTGAGTTTAAGCGCTTAATGTCGAGAAAACTTTAAAATTAATAAAGAAATAAAGAAAAATACCAAGGTCATAACGCTTTTCTTTTGTTTTTTTTTTAATTTTTTTTACGAGCGTTTAATATATATTTTATTATTTACCAACCCGAATATGAACATGTGTGAGCATACATACCACACACACTACAGCATATAAGTATGAATCCCGCAACGTCGTCGTTGTAGTAGTAGTAATGATAATACTTTCCTTTAGTCTGCGCATGAGTTGCGCCATATATTAATGATGTATCACCCAACGCGGCATTCTCTATTCGCCTACGATATCTCGTCTTCTTTCTTTCGGCAGAAAGGTCGTTTTTTAAGAATTTGTTTTTCTCTCAATTTCACACGCACTCACACGGCTCGACGACGTTGTAATATCGTTATAATAGCGTCACCTAAGGGCGTCATCACCGCAAAAATGAAGTTTAATAATACATTTATAATGACGATGGCACGTTAGAGATTTCGTACACGACGTGTTATAATACGTTGTGAATCGTATAATATTCGCGCCCGAAAGGCGTAAAAGATATAATGTAATACTTCGATAAGAGCACACAGAAGACATCACGGCCAAAGCGAGTGTTGTACAATTCAATAATAATACATCACAATGTCTAACAATGGATTATCATTATTTTGTTGGATACCATTAACTACCTATATTATATACTATATGGTAAACTGTTCTCTTCATTTTTTCCTCCCAACTTTGAAATAATATGCACAGACCCACCCTGTTATTATTATTAATTCGTACTACAAACACTTATCGAAACTGTAAGATTAACCCCAGTTGGTGCAATCGCACGTCGGATTAAATATTTTTACTCCGTATGCATAAAAATATATTAAATTACACACGATATTATTTGTATAACTTAATAACTTAACCTGACGAATGGGCTTGTATGAGTACGTGATTCAATGCGTATAGATACATACAGTTACTGTAGTCCTATCCGTTTGCATCGTTGCGCAAACGTTAGAACATTCAAATTACTTAACGATTTCGGCACGGTTTTTGTTGTAATTGTAACTATGAATAATTTATTGTTTTTTTTTTCTACGTGTACACTATAAAGAAATACATTTAAATATTTTTGCGCGTTTGCAATAAATGTATATAATTATACGTCCCTATAATCTGTGTACGGGTATGGATGAAATATATAGCATACGCTGCACGCCCATATGCGCACGCGATAATATATAATAAACAGGGTTTGAGAATTGTTTTATTTGAACATATTTTTATAATGATTGTGGAATAATCTGAGTAAGATATAAATTTGTTTTAAAACATAATGCACCGAAATACACAAATTTTCAATGTTGTAGGAAAAATGCATATTAGACTGATTTTTACTATTTAATTGTTATTTAAAGCATATTCCATTTTTGTTGACATATTCACTACCATACTTAAGAATTTAAAAATCTTCCCTCTACTCATATCATATTGGCGATAGAAACTTTATACATTCATTCTCAAAATAACTGTATTAAATAGTATTATTTATAATTTTTACATTGCAACTATTACAACACTAACCGAGGTCCAAGGTTCGTCTTCTTCTCTCCCTTTTAAATCCATCATTGGTTGGTGTGGATTATTTTTCAAATCAACCAAAAACCATGAAGTTATTCATATGATTATTTAAAATGTTGTATACATCAGTTAAGAACTATAGTTAATTTTAAAAATTATTGAATATTTAATGTTTACCTGATTGTCTATGCACTATATCGATGAATATATCGGTCCATTTTTAAATCAAAGTGAAACCCATCCCGTGACAGCTTGATTATAGCCACTATAAAAAATGTACACCCACATTAGGCATTATCACAGTATCCGTTAAAAAAAAACTAAAAAGTTCAATTAAATGCCATGTTAACAAACGTAGGTTTTCACAATATAACACCTACAAATTATTGGGTCTACATAAATAAATATGCCTAGGGCTGTATTAATCTTTTTCGAGAGGACGTTGTAATAGTTATTATCGTCATCTGCTCCGTTACCTATCCCACGTGCTAATCTACAACGAGTAAGATGCCAAAATACTTAGCGTGATGCTTTGCCAGTTGTATTAGTTCAATTTCTGAGTGTAACGATGCGTTGTGAAATTTTAAAATTATTAGGTACGGGTTCCTAACATTGGCTAAAATACACACGTATATACATAGTACTGTTCGTATACACCATTTATGCAATGTCATCGAGAAACTTTTCATTGGTTGTTCTCAGCAAATGAATACGATGAAATACAAACGATCCCCTTGCAATAGGTAATTGTATAAATAATATAAATTATATAAAAAAAATATATGTTAAAAATATTAAAAACGAATCAACAAAAATACTTATTAGAATATTATATTATTTTTTTTCCTAATTTCATAGCATACTTCAACTTTGTGCACTTGTAGTTATATAGACTGGTGATACGCATAACGTATTACAATACAGTATTATAATATTGCGTGCGTGGGATTAACCGAAACAATGGACGATGGTGCACAATGTTGTTAAGAAATACAAATAATCGTTATTGCACACCGTTAAAGTACCAAACTTAAATTATTTTCAGCAACTATTTTAAGTATTCGTTTTCGTTATCGCGTTCACTAGATTAAAAAGAAAAGAAAATAGCAAAATAAAGTGTCAGTGTTAAAATATAGTGATGAAAGCGCTCACAAATATGCTTTTATGGTAAGTGAAGGATGTAGGTAAGCATTTTTTTTTACCGTCACAGTGTCATCGCGTTGTAACACGACGATAAAGAGACTATGAAGTTATAAGTGAAGCATAATTCGAACCGCGGCCTAATTTCATATTTCATTGAGATTGAGACGTCCGATAACGATAACAGTCAGTGGCAGTTTTACGGGAGGGAGGGGTCTGGATCCAAGTTTTGACTAAATTTATGATTAATACACTATAAAATCTAGGGAGAAAACTGCCTTAAAAATTGTATAGAACTTATATATAATAAATATTATTAATGAATATATTATTATGTATATTATTGAACATTTTTTTTTTAGTGTATACAATCTGTAAACATTTTTTTTTACAATATACATTTATATTACAATATTACATTATATTTATATGACATTTTTTTTTTACAATATGCATGAAAAGTGATACAGTGACATAAAAATACAGAGTTAAAGTAGCCATTAACTGGTGACATTTTATACAGTGATTAATTATAATTTGTAAATCCAGAAGGCCACATCACGTCTGTCTTAGGTGCTTTCTGAGGTTACTTGAAGTTTAAAGATTGAATAGTTCAGAGATCAAAGGATTTCGATGACTTTATAAGTTGAGTGATTATGATATGATTTTGTTACGTTTAGTACTGTATTAAAAGAGAGGAAATTTTGAAGTATTTTAAAGTGTTTCATTTGAAACATAGTACTGAGCTTTGTAAATTTGGGTGAAATATTGGGATTAAAAACATTTAATTAATATTGCTTACTTACTAGTATTTAGTATTTATTAATATATTTATATAAATTATTAATTTAATTAATACTTAAATTTATATTGTATACCTCTCACAACATACTTTATATTGTTATTTTATGTTTCCGCAAAATTATTGTAATAGGGCTCGCCAGTTTAATCATAATAAGTACCTAAATAAATATTTGGTAGTTCCTCATAACTGGATGTCAAAGGCCCAGATGGATTTGAGGAGTAGCTTGTATGAGTTTTTTTTATTAAGGTTAGCGTAATGTGATGTGATGAAGGTTAGGTTATAGTAAGTCAATTATTCAAATTATTTAACTAAATATAAAAAAAAAACCTCACTTTTTTATAATTACTATTAATTTAAGCAATCATTATGTTGTTTATACTAATAATCCAGAAGTCCAAAGCACGAAATTCGTGTTATCTTAATGATCCATGTATAATAGATTTTACCGCACGATATCAGTTACACATCAATCTTTTGATCAAGAAACTACTTCCACAATGAATTACAGTTGCAAAAAAATGTAAAAGCTTGAACAGAACAAAGTAGAAGCTGTATTTTTAATATTTAGTACTTTATTTTGACCAATCTAATAATATTAATTGATGATGTTGTCCACACTTTAGAAAGAGCTTTTAAGTGCATTATACAAAAAACATTTTTTTGAAGACACAAAACTTGTTTTTTTAACTCACCAATATATAATATATTATATCAGTTGGAGGAGGAGACCTCTATATATAGATATAGGCTGGAAAATTGGTTCCAAGTACTCTAAATTTTATTTAATTAGTAATTTATGCAATATTCTGCATCAGTACTGATCCCTTGACATCACTTACAATTTCTAAGTCTTTGGACAAATCAATAAACTATTGACTATTTCATCTTATATTGTTAAAAAATATTTTGTATTTTAAATATTAAACTAATACTAATGTAAAATAATATTGAAATTAATAATAACATTTTAAAAATAACAAATAATAGAATCTTTACATATTGGTACAAAAAAGTTATACACATTAAAGATGGAAATGATTAAACTAAACAATTGTTTACATACCGATGTAAACATGTTTTAAATACTACGGACTAAAAGTATAATTAACTTATGATTAAAAGTATAACCCTGCAAGGTACAAATATCACTAGAAACAAGTCTTGTTTCATCCCATGCCATAAAAATCAGTTTATTATAATTTATAAAGTATACTTGAAGTTGATGAACTATCAACAGTTATGAAATAATTAACTATTGGTTTTCTATAAGATTTCTTGTACATTTATCAAACTGAATAAATTTTAATTTAAATACATTTTACAAACTATTCATCCCATGAGAAGTGTATCAGACAACCACTATAGTTGAATAGATCATGGATCATAATTGTTTTTATGATTATCTAACAAATTTATTATAATTTAGTTTCAATTTTAACTCCTTTATCATATGAAATCTTTAAATTTAATATTTTATTATTTATGGTAACTTATTATTTAAAAAAATTTGCACATTTTATTGGAATTTGAATTCTATTATAAAATACTATAAATGCTTCAATAGTCTAAATTTTAAAAATAATAGTATTAATTACATTTTCAAAAATTGGTAGTATAAATTATTGACATTATTGTTTTATATTTTCTTGTTTAATTTTAACAACTTGACAAAAAAAAAAAAAAAAATTTGTAAATGTACAACAAAAATTCACTCTAAATATTTTTCAAACATACTTCTTGTTATATATTTTTATTTAAATGTTATTTTACTGTTATTTAAAATAATAAACAATTTTTTTATTAATAAGATCAGAATGAAATAATTAAACAAAACAATACATTTTGTATCTATTTATTATAGACATTGATGGTATACTCATTGATTACAGATAGATTCTATTCTATTTCTATTCTATAATCAATGGTATAATATATCAAAGTTTAGCATTTTAAGCAATATTAATTTATCATTTTTATTACTATTTACACTATAAAGTTATGTAACTTAATTTTTCTTTGGTGGTACCCAAGCTTGAATTTTTGGAGGCATTGTAGAGTATGGCACATATTGACGTTCAGTTCCAGTTTCATTTTCTGTATGTTTCGCCATCCACTTGTACTTAGGTCTGTTTGGGTCCTGAAATATGATAATTATAAGAAATTATTTTTACCCACAAATTAAATTCATTAGTTGATATATAATATTTGTATTTCTTTGATTATTAACTAAATACATTTTTTTTTTTTTAAACTAATTGAGATTGCATAATTTTAAATAAGGAAATAAATGCATTGCCAGCTAATTAAATTGATTTATACTTGTATACAATTACAAACATACCAACACAAAAGCTTTTAATATAAATTAAATTATATGAACTAATCATAAATATATTCTAACAAAAAAATTGAACTGATTACAATTTTCTAAATATTATGTAAAATTCTGGTTTTATATTGTGGAAACTGTTATTTTTAGTAAATGATGAATATTCAAAATATTAAATATTATTTCTTCTTCTTCTTCTTCTACTTCGCCTTCCTCCCAACTATTTGGGGTCGGCCACCCTTGTCCTACACCTCCATTTTACTCGGTCAATCACATCTCCTCTGCACACACCGACAGCCCTCATGTCATTCTCCAAAGTCTCCAACCATCTCTTTTTTGGTCTTCCTCTTCCTCTTTTCCCTTCAACGTCCATCTTCATAACCACTCTTACTGCATTCGTTTCCTCTCGCCTCATCACATGCCCAAACCATCTCAGCCTATTTTCTCTCATTTTGTCCACAATTGGCGCTACACCAACACTACCTCTCACGTATTCATTCCTTATTCTATCTTCTCTTGTCACTCCACTCAACCATCTAAGCATTCTCATTTCCGCGACACTCATACTTTGTTCTATTCTCCTGTTAACCGCCCAACACTCTGAACCATACAGCATAGTTGGTCTCACTACACTTTTATAAAATTTACCTTTCAGCCTAATTGGAATTCTCTTATCGCATAACACGCCCGATGCTTCTCTCCATTTCATCCACCCGCACTTAATCCTATGTTTTACATCAATGTCAAAGCCCCCGTCCTTTTGAACAAAAGATCCTAAGTATTTAAAGCTCTCAACTTCACCTATCACATCACCATCTATTGTCAGTTGTCTCCTCATTCCTTCAACTTCTTGGTCTCTTTGTCCAAAATCATACTCAATATACTCAGTTTTATTTCTACTAACTCTCAATCCCTTTTCTTCGAGGGCTAACCTCCACTCATTTAACCTATTATTGACAACTTCTAGGTTTTCTCCTATCAGAACTATATCATCCGCAAACATCATACACCATGGTATCTCACCCTGTATCTCCTTTGAAACCTCATCCATTACCACTGAGAACAGGTAGGGGCTTAGAGCTGACCCCTGGTGCACACCTACTCCTATACTGAAACCTTCTGATACTCCACACCGACTCTTGACACTAGTACTCGACCCTTCATACATATCCTGGATCAAATTAACATACATTTTTGGGACATTTTTCCTCATTAATGCCCATCTTAAAACTTCCCTTGGCACCCTGTCATACGCCTTTTCTAAATCTATAAACACCATGCATAGTTTTTTATTCTTTTCTCTGTACTTCTCTACTAATTGCCTAACACAAAATAATGGCTCCATTGTCGATTTTCCTGGCATAAAACCAAACTGGTTTCCTGATATCGAGGTCTCACTTCTTATCCTCTTCTCTATAATCTTTTCCCAGATCTTCATACTATGACTCATGAGCTTTATTCCTCTATAGTTCCCACATTCTTGTATGTCTCCTTTTCCTTTAAATATTGGTACAATAAAACTCTTTCTCCAATCTTCTGGCATTTTTCCCTCTATCAGTATCTTATTAAAAAGATTTTTCAACCACCCAATGCTTACATTTCCTAACATTTTCCACACCTCTACAGGTACTCCATCTGGTCCTACCGCTTTTTTCTTTTTCATCGCCTTCACCGCATCTCTCACTTCCTCCTCGCCCACTAGACCAATCAATCCTTCATTCCATGACATACTCTCTAAAACTTCTTTTGGATATTCCTCGTTCAGTAATTTCTCAAAATATTCTTTCCATCTTTTTTTCACATCCTCATAATTTGTTAAAACTCTCTTATCCTCATTTTTTATACACCAAACATCTTGGAAATCCTTGGATCGCTTTTCTCTGACCTTCGCCAGTCTATAAATTTCTTTTTCTCCTTCCTGTGTTCCTAGCCGCTCATATAACTCATCATACCTATTAAGCTTTGCTTTGCTTACAGCACTTTTCACTATTTTACATACATTTTTATACTCTATCCAATCTTCCCTCTTCCTACTTTTCTGCCATACCTTAAATTGCTTTTTCTTACTCGCTATTAAATATTATTTATGTATTAATATTATAAAATTATTATTAACCATTACCCTGAAAATTAAATATATTTTTATTGTTTATTGTTTAATGAGAAGTTTAAAAGGTATTAATATTGATGACTTAAATTGGAAAGTTTTCATTAATAATTACACTAAACAACACAAAATGTATAAATATTTTTGTACATGCAATATATTTGTTATACAATGATTAAAAATTTATTATTTCATATAATGAAATATAAGTTATGCTGTGTGAAACATATAAATTTAAGAAATAAGTTTAAATTATATCTAATAAAACTATAATATTCGTATATTCATATAGAACACCGTATAAGTTTTGGTTTTAGTCATTACCTTGAGTATTTAATTATAAAATAATCAATAATTTATTGCTATAATATAAAGGTTAAGAAACACTAAATTAAATAAACTTTAATATATTTCGTTACATCTATGTTTATAAAAATTAAGTGTAATGAAATATAGTTCACTTTTTTTCTCCGTCATTATGACTGATAATTATTTATTCATTTGAATTCGCCAATCACAATATAATAAACTGCTGTTTTTTGAAATATTAATTTTATTTTTATCATAATATTTTTAATTTAACCTTTAATTTAATCTTTAAATTTTCAGTGAGCATATGGCAGTGCTCCGTGCTGCAAAGTTAGTTTTTTTGTAATAAATGAGTGTATGATTATTTGAAGCTCTAGGGAATTTCAGTACTTGTAGTTTTCAATACTATTAACACAACCTGTGTATCAAACGTTATGTTCTCAATTGTTATTGTGCATATTACTAAAATATTCCTATTTTGTATATTTATTTTACATTTTTAACAAGTAGTTATCACTAAGTAATGAATTTTATAAAGATATACATCTGTTATTTGTGGACTTCAGAGCAAGTATAATTTAATTGACAGTAAAAAATTGTGGAAAGTCATGGGCCAATTAAGTATTATATATAACTAAATAGTCAGAATAATAAAAGTATGTACATTTAATTATAAAATAAAGTAAGATTTGGAGGATGATTATTTGAAGTTTTTAGTAACAACATACACGTAGACACGATATCTGGCAGGATAACACTTTATCAGCTGAATTTTTTAACATCATCCTAGAATGAATTATGAAGATAGTAATGATCCAAGCTAAGGGCATAAAAATAGAAGAAAATAAAAATGCAATGACAGTAGCGTATGTTGATGATATTGTCTTATTAGCTGAAACAGATAATGATTTAAAAAATACAGTAAATAGCTTGTTGAAGGAGGGAGGGAAAATTGGCCTGAAAATCAAAGAGACAAAGACTAAATATATGATTTTTTCCAGACTAAATCACAGACTAAATTTTCTAAAAGTAAATTACTTCAAATTTGTTAGAGTAAAATATTTTAAGTACTTAGGCACAAATACTAATGAAGAGTCTAATAACCACGAAGAAGTAAAAAGATAGCTTATCATAGCAAACAAGTGTTTTTATGATTTGACCCCATTGTTCAAGTCAAAATTATTATCGAGAAAATTCAATAAAACATTAAATAAAGTTTTAGTCAAACCTGTAGCTCTGTATGTTAGCAATAACTAAATAACTAAATTAGATGAAAAGAAATTAAGTAACCATTTGGAACATTCGCGATAAGTCAACCATCGAAGCAAGTCGTTCGTTAATTGTCGCTCCGTATCTACGTTTTGCTATCGCCTTTTGTATAATGCCGGCGTCGTCTTCGGGCGGCGACGACAATCGTCCGCACGCTCTTAACAATTCAGTCGGTAAAATGAAAAAAGCATCAAATGCTTCCAGACCACACAACACGGATCAGGAATGGACCACCAAGACAAGTAAAAAAGCATCTCAAGCTAAGAAGGTATCAACTCCAACTAGCCCTATATCTCCCACTCTACAGCAGATTAAAAATAATCCACCAGTATTAAATATGCCCAACAATACATTCGATTACGACATTTCATTATCTCATTCTTCTAATGACACGACCTATAATAATATGAATATAGATATAGCTTTATCGCATTCTACAACCGATCACGCTAATGTTCCCGTTTCCGCAAATGCAACATACACCGCTGATATTTCAAACACTAATATAAATTACGATTCCAACGATATACAGTCCTTACGTAATTCCGAACAACTTAATAAATTTTTCTCCGCGGATTATAATGGTCCGTTCACTACCATTGCGGAACATTCAGATATCAACCTAAAAATTGATCACTGGCACCCGTTAAAATACGCAAAAATTTTTTCCACCAATTTCATTGGCATCAACAACATCAAACCAATTGGTCATAAAAAAATCAAAATCACCTTCAATACTAAAGTGTCAGCCAACAACTTTCTCACCTCCCCTCTACTCGCAAACATCGGTTTTACAGCATACATTCCATCTACGCTTATCTACTCTTTCGGAATTATCAGAGTCGATAGTTCCCTAACCGAAGAAGATTTCTGGGAAGGACTTGATAACACAGTCCGCGCTATTGCTTTCAAACGCATTTTAATCAAAAAGGATAATGTCCTAACTCCTACTCGTGTCGTGGAAATAAAATTTTTATCCCCTAAAATCCCAGATGCCGTATCGATTTACAACGTCATTTTCAAAATTTCTCCTAGCGTCCGTTCTCCCATACAGTGCAATAACTGTTTACGATTTGGCCACACGGCTAAATTCTGTCGCAGTAAATCCAAATGTAGCCACTGTGGCTTAAATGACCATTCATTAACTACTTGCCCTTCAATCAACGCAACAGATCCAGTTTGCATCTTCTGTAAACTCCCCCACCTCTCCACTGACCGGAATTGCCAAGAGTGGTCATTCCAAAGGGATGTTAAGAAAATTATGGCTACAGAAAACTTACCCTTCCGCGAAGCAGTCTCTCTCAAGAAAAATAATTACTCCTCAAGTGCATTTAGCTATTCAAATATTGTTAATAAACAGTCTGTGTTAAATCCTTCTCATCAAGTTCCGGATACCTCCACTAACTCTTTTCCCCCGTTAACCTCTCAATCACATTACCACCATACACCACATAGGAAGTATAACAATCATTCTTCTTACTCTAAACAAAAACAATTTTATGTTCCCAACCAATCTAATTTTTCGCTACCAAATGGGCATTTCATAGATTATGCTAGTAAAAATCGGTCCCAGGATCCCAAACCTTCTCAAGCTGATCTAACTTGGGTCAATGCCTTCTGCATCAAACTTTCCGAATCCTTATCCAACTCCCCTAACCCCTCTCCCTTATCCCCCTCTTCCCTTCAAAACTTAATTGAATCATCCCTTATGTCTTGTCTCTCGATTCCAAACATCTCCGTTATTTCTTCTAATGGTCAATATTCTACAATGGAATGTTCGTAGTCTTCCTGCAAGACTCCCTTCTATCCAACACCTCGTATCTTCCTTTAATTGTTCCATAATACTTATTTCTGAGACTTGGTTACTTCCATCCCGTAATTGCTTTATTCCTCACTTTAATTTATTCAGACAAGATCGAGCCGATGGCTACGGGGGCGTCGCAATTGCCGCCCATACCTCACTTAATGTATCTTTAATAGAAATTAAACCCCCCTTAAAACAACTTCTCTTGGAAAACAATATCGATTTAATTGGTCTAAAAATAACAAATATTGACGGTCTACCTAATACATCATTCTGGTCCTGCTACAGTCCAAATGATTCACCTATCCCCTTTGAAATATGGTACTCTCTCTTCCAACTCACCGATCACAACTCTTTCTTTACAGGCGACTTCAATGCCCATCACCCTGCCTGGGGTTCCACTACGTCCACCAGACGGGGTAACTTAATCTACGATGCGTTGAACTCTTCTAATCTTAATATACTTAATAACGGCTCACCTACGCATGTAGGCAGACCCAACTCAACCAATTCGTGTATTGATTTATCCTTATCTACTCCAAATTTATTCTGGCTTTCAACCTGGCGCATTATAGATGATCCTAACGGAAGTGATCATTTACCTATTATCATATCTGTCAATGTTACAAACCCTAACTCCTTACCAAATAACAGATCTACCTTACCCAATTATCTCTCCCCCAATCTCAAATTTAACCTCAATAAAGCTGACTGGCCCCTTTTTTCTCAACTCATCAATTCCTCTATCCCTCTTCTCAACACTTACACATGTCCAATAAAAGATTATGAACAGTTCACTCATATGATCTTAGATATTTCTAAGAAAACAATTCCTATCAAACATAATAACCTTAACAACTTCCCTCCCTCTCCCCCGTGGTGGAACTCCTCCTGTTCCGAAGCAGTTTCCAACCGCAAATCCTTATATAAAACCTTCATTCGCTCAGGCTCCGTTCAAGATTATCTTAATTATCGCAATGCCAGCGCTGCAACCACACGTCTCTTAAAAGAATCTAAAAGACTAGCTTGGAAACAAGTTTGTATGAACCTCAACCCTTCTTCATCCATTCAATCTACCTGGACCACCGCTAAACGCTTTCGCAATAGTATTGTAACTCGCTCTCGTCCTCACAATGACAGTTGGTTCAATGATTTCTGTT
The DNA here is from genome assembly GCA_034509805.1 of Sipha maydis. Classification (NCBI taxonomy): domain Eukaryota; kingdom Metazoa; phylum Arthropoda; class Insecta; order Hemiptera; family Aphididae; genus Sipha; species Sipha maydis. Next base: position 29,835 of record JASXSY010000709.1, on the reverse strand, counting down.
GTAAAGTAGCACCATGTTATGTCCCTTCATCTTCTGAAGCCTCACATAATCCAATTTTGCCTGCCTCAAATTCACTTACTAATCACATAATCTCCATGCCTATAACCTTAAGTGAGCTAAACGCCGCCATCGCCTCACGCAAATCAATCGCTTCCGGCCCTGATAACATTTCCCCTGTTATGCTCAAACACCTTCCTACTAATGCCGTCGAGTACCTCTTGAATATACTCAACAAAATTCTCCTCCTCAATAAAATTCCTGACTCCTGGAAAGAGTTCATAGTCATACCTATTCCCAAAGTCAACTCTACCACTGCATTTAGGCCCATCGCCCTATCCTCAGCGTTATGCAAAACCATGGAATTTATTCTAAAAAACCGCCTAGATTGGTGGCTCGAACATAATTCTATTCTCTCTGACAACCTATATGCTTTCAGAAAAGGAAGAGGCACACTTGATTGCCTCGCAAATTTTTCGAGTAAAATATACCAATCTTTTAACAACAAATATTTCTTACCTGCAGCCTTTATCGACATTCGCGGTGCCTTTGACTCTGTCCATATACCAACTCTCCTATCTCACCTTAATTCACTCCAACTACCCCCTATATTCATTAACCTTATCTCCCTCTTGTTTTCACATAGAACTCTAAAATTCACATCCCCATACGGCTCTACAAACATACGCTCCACTTACACAGGTCTACCCCAAGGTAGCTGCCTAAGTCCCATTCTTTTTAATTTGTATATGAATTTCATTATTAAACAACTAAATACACTTGGACATGAGTGCCTAGTGTATGCTGATGATCTAGTCATATTCTCCTACAATTCAAATATCGATCTCGCTATTGACTCTTTAAACAATTCGCTCAATCTTCTACAAAACCTCCTATCTTCTTCCTTTTTCTCTGTAGCTCCCGAAAAATGTAAGGCCATGATTTTCACCAGAAGACGTTACCTTCTCTCTTCAGATATCACTATAAACGATTTTCCAATCCCAATTGTCCAGAACATAAAGTATTTAGGACTAACACTAGACTCCAAACTACGCTGGGCTCCGCATCTTCAACATCTCATTAAATTTACCTCTCTTTGGGCCAATTTCCTTAGATCAATTTCCAATACGTGGTGGGGATCACACCCCTCCACACTTTTAATCATTTACAAAGCTGTTATAAGGTCCAAACTTGACTACGGATGCTTTTTATCAGGCTCCGCTTCCTATTCACATTGGAAAAAAATTAATAATCTCCAAAACTCCTGCCTAAAATCAATTATTGTTGCCCTTAAATCTACCCCTAATGCGGCCGTTGAGATCGAGACGGCATGCCCCCCCTTCAATATCAGAAACAGATGGTTGGCTGGTAAATTTCTACTGAAAAACTTCTCCCTTCGTCATCCCACAATATTTAATTCCTTTCTTGACATATACTTCTCCTGGCGTTACGTTAAAAAATCTCTCCCAATTCTTGCCTCCACGGCATACTCCTTATCTCCAATCCGCGATTTTGTTATCAATTCTAAAACATTACCCTTATATGAAATTAATTATTTGGCTCTCTCCTACTCACCTATAGTTCACACTAACAGACATTTTCTGAACTTTACTTCCAAGGCACTTAAATCTATATCACCCATCATCGTCAACAATCTTTTCTTAGACTACATTCAAAATAATTTTCCAAATTCCACCCTAATTTATACAGATGGTTCAGTTTCCCCTCTTTCGGCTGGTTACGCTTTTTTCATTCCTGACTTACACATCTCCATGTCTAATAATCTACCCTCTTCTGCCTCCTCATTCACTACGGAATGTTTCGCAATATTAGAAGCCCTTTCAACCATCTCTGCCCTCCCCCCCAGCAGTTATCTTATCGTCTCCGATTCCTTATCATGTCTTCTCAGCCTCTCCTCCGATTTTTTTAATTCCCGTCCTTCTCCTATTTCCATCAGGATCAGGCAACTTCTATACGAACTTACCCTTTCAGATTTTATAGTTGAATTCCTTTGGGTGCCCAGCCATTCTGGTATAAAAGGAAATGAAATAGCGGACTCCATTGCAAAATCTACCTCCTCGTTCTGCTGTCCTTCTCCAACTCTAATTCCCTGGACCGATTTTTGTCCCTTATTAAAATACCATATTTATAATTTATGGCGCAACCAATGGAACAAATTAGCCCCCAATTATGCCTCTTGGTATAAAAATATCTCACCATCTATCCCCTCTCATCCTTGGTTTCACAACCTCAAATTAAATCGTAAAATAATTACCTCTTTTTCACGTCTAAGATTTGGACACACCCTACTACCTTCACACTCTTATAAACTTTCTCTCAATGACTCTCCTTTATGTATGTTCCACGTCCACGATCCCATGATTTGCGATATCTCACACATACTTTTTCACTGTCCCTCTCTGGTTCCCCAACGCAATACCCTCTTCACCCTAATTCACTCCTTTAATGTCAAACTCGACACTCAATCCATTCTCTCTTCACCAAATGTACCAATTACTACCTCACTTATATCCTTTATCAACCAGACTGGTTTAAAAATTTAATTTATCTATAATTTTATTTTTGTTGTTAATCTTGCATTCTTATGTAATATTGTTGTAACCATAATTGTCGAAGCTAATTGTTTACAAAGTTTCTTTTAATAAAAAAAAAAAAAAAAAAACCATTTGGAAATCAAACACAAAGATACCTAGAGGACAGCTCAGACAGAATAAAAGAAGACATAAAAATATTAGGAACACAGAAGATATGGCAAAAGACAGGAAAGAGTAGAGACAATATGTTGCGGCAATGGACCCAAAAGACTACTAAAAAGCCTAACAGGAAGAAGAAGTTAACACTTAAAGTTACTATTAATTAATATTTTAACAGTTTAAAATTATTTAAAATTGTTTTTGGTTAATAGTTAATTAGTAGTCAAATGTTTAATATGTTAATAGTTTATAATAAATGTATTATAATATTTTATTGTATTTTGAGATATATATTTATAGGTTAAGTTTATAAATTTCTTTTCTATGGTTTTGCATACTTTCCTTTGAAAATGGGTCTATTTTATTAGTAAGAATGATAATTTTATGAAGGCAACACTCAGTGCTGCTATGTACTTAATCATGTGAATGTTGAAATTGTGCCCACTGAAGGGTTAATCAATATAAAATGCTAATAAATAATAAATTGGAATTACATTATATGGAAGAAGGTCTGTTTTGTAATGTAGCCAACCATACCATTCAGCTGTAATTTGACTAGCGTCATAATTCAAAAAGACTTGGTCATTGTACTCAACCCAACGATTCCGTCCTAAAAGATATTACTCGATTAAACAATTATTTTATTAAATTTGATATTATGAGTTATTAAAGTTTTACCATAGAAATATAAATTGTTTTCATAATAACGATTGCCCATTTCATCAGTGCCAACTAGTTTTCCAATTTTCAATTCATCTTGCCTGTAAATCAAAGAAAATAATTAAATTAAACAAATATAAGAGCAGAAAAAAAAAAAAAATCTCTAGGAAATGGTAATTACTAAAATACCGAACTTTAATTTTACTTCATACTTCATGATAAAGGTTACTTAAAATTACTATTTGAAATTCGAAATTTCAGTAAGTTAGTTTTAAATTTCAAGATATGTTTATAATTTGTAATATTTATCGTAAAGTATTTTAAACTACATTTTGTACTGATATACTGAAAATTTTTTTTTAATTTTTATCTACCTAGCCTACTAAGCATGTTTCATATAAATACAAAATTCAAAAAAATAACATAAATTACTTAATACCTATCTAAAAAATTACTTTCTAGCAACGGTTACTAAATTACCAAATTTTAGACTTCTAAGTTTACTCAGTGCAGAACTAATATTAGTATCAAACAAATAAAGACAAATATTTTTAAGGCCGAGTTTTCAATTAATATTGAATTAACTAACCTGAATATTTTTTTAAATGAGTTTAGGAATCCACCGTTGGCCTTGATGATGTTGAAGCCTGTGATAAATCTATTAAAAGGAAAAAGATTATTCATTTTGACGAAATGCAAATCGTAAGCAATAATTAATAAACCATACAAGTTCTAAAAATTTAATAAACTTGACTTTAACGATAGTTATCAAAATTACTCGTTATCAATGTCAAGTTCTAATCAGCTGACGTTTATTTTTTCAAACGATTTGTGCGGTGTTAGTAATGTTACCTGGATCCATCGATTTGCCAACCTGTATTTCACTTTTTGAAAACGATTGGTAGCCATGCTGTACGAACCGTTTATTGAATATTGTTGGTACCACTGCTGAAAATTTAATTACTGGGTGTGGCTAAGACCGATTTTGTCCTGCGTTTAGGGTCCGTCACTGAGGAATGTATTTTATTTCTTTGATAGAATTCATTTTTTTTGTCACTCCTGTATGCTGCTCTCTCGGATTTCACGCGACTCGCGAATTCTCGCGATCGCGTCAAGTTTTCATCCGTACAATGTTCACAATGTGACCTACGGTGTCGATGTCTTGCACGACTCGTCATCGTACCATGGCCATCACATCTAAAGTAAGTATACCACTTATTAGTCTTGTATTGTTCATACTCTTGACGGCCATCTTCGCCGTCTGGGATTTGGAGATTTATCGTGTTTCGTTTCTATAAATTTAATCGAGCTTTCCGATGGTTAATAACGCAATAAGTAATTGTCTGCCACTTCTGTGCGTCTCGCGCAAATGCTACATAGTCGAATTTTATTCGCGTTCTAACTAAATCTCACAGAGCATAAAAAACCTCGTGGTGATATTTTTCTCTATCATTCCACTAGTTGTGCAACTTTTATTTCGTTCTATGAAACAATTTTATTTTAATGCTTTGTTACACCACTGTTAATCTAACTTAGTTGTTTATTTGTTATTGATAAATCATGTTACGGCCTTTGTTTTTTTCGTGGTAGGTCTCTTAAATTATTTTTACATGGGGTTTGGCGTCCCCAATATCGAGAAATTCAAATATTTAACGCAAAACATTTTTGTTTCGTAACAATTACGTACCTCGGTTAAAGCAGTGTTACGGGCATACATAACTAATGTAATAATATAATATACATAAGTATCACGATGTTAGGGACATATGTGAATATAATCTCATAGACCTTGGTTTAGACATAATATTAAAAGACAAATACAAATTATGAGTAATCGGAAATGCGTGGGAACATATAAAAGATGTGACCATTGGGCACAACAGATAGATAGGCACATTAGTCAAAATATATAGAAGATGTAACCATAGGGTACAACAGATGGATAGGCACATTAGTCAAAATATGCGTGGGATCATAACGAGCATTACGATAAGACAGTGTGGTCAATAAGACATATATAATATATATATATATATATATATATATATGTGTATATGTATATGTACGATAAGGATAAAACTATGTGAAATCACACATCCGATGATTCACACGGGAAAAGGCACTACTAACCACATCCTGTGATAGACATAATCGAGATTAGGAATGAGAGATTCTCACAAGATCGGGGTATATAAGGAACCCCCGGGAACAGACCCATTTTCAGATGTGTTTTTAGTCTTGTTATGTATGCACCTTCACGCTACTTTATTTTATAATTATTTTGGACTTAGAATAATTTTATATGTGAATTAAATATTGGACTTAGAATTATTTTAATAAAGTTATATTTAATAAAGTTTAGAGTTCATTATTTCATATTATTTAAATTATCTAACATTGATTGAGCAACTGTCACTTGAGGACTCTTCTCTCGTTGCAATGTCCGGTACTCCCATACCGGCACGCAACAGCAGATACTGAATTTTTCTCTTGTTAAAATATTTCAAGTGAACGCTTGTCAATGGCATCACCACGCTTATTAACCGGCGTCCCATTATTGGTATTGAGTGATCCACGCTCACTTCATTGTTTTTTCAACCTTTCTCATATAATAAAAATAGATTATTGAAACAAACACCAAGTTGTTTATATATTAATATTTTACGAATCATGATCTTACAATTTTTCCTTTATTTATAGATTAGTAGGTCATCCTAAGTGTCATCATTAAATTTCAATATATTCGTTTGCATAGTCAACAAAATCAGAATCAGCATCTGTATTACCCGAATCTTCTCAATAATCAATTTCTTTTGATTCTCTAAGTCATGGAAAAACATTGTTGGACATTTTAGAATAAAAACGTGAAAAAATAAATAAAACATTAATATGTTATGCGCTTGCGTACACAGTAAAATATAACATTCATACTATTGAGTGAGCACAAACGCATATTATTGTTTTATTTATTTTTCCACGTTTTTATTCTACAAACACTAATATCATTGCATGTTGATATCTAATTAAGAAATATTTATTAAATTATATTTATTAAAGTCTATTTAGACACCTATTATTATATTAAATAATTAATATGAGATGAATCAAGTAATAAATAAACAAGTGGTTCACAAAATACTAACAAGGTTCACTACGATACCAATAATGGGTTAAAGTGGTAGTTAACCAGTTTGTGAGAAGAGTTGGTAATATATTCATATAATAAATTATGTGACAAATGTCGGTCTTCCTTTGATTATCAGATGATTGATTATATACACCATTTTATTATTAGAGTTCCTAAAACTAAAATATCAACATTTTTTAATACTACCTGCATTGATAATGGTTAAAAGAGATGTTTCTCTAAGTGTTTGCAATAATAACATTTTTTCATACCTCTAATGAGTTTATTTTGTTGAAGAAATAAACTTGTCCACTCCCCAGCTTCCCACTAAGTTTATTGCTAGTTGAGGACGTTTAGTGAGTGGTAAAATATATTCCAAAATATCGTAACTATTATTTTGTGTTGTCAAAATAGTACTGCATTTTCGGAAACATGTTATTCTAATAAAATTAATTTTTATTAAATTCAATCTATCTTTTAACTTTTTAAAGAATTAAGATACCTTGTATGTTTTATTTTTAATATATTTAGTATCCTTTTTATTCATATTTCTTATAAATATAATCTTGTTAAAGGTTTACCACCATATCATCAAGGATCTCAGAATATTTATCCTAAAATTGAGATTGCCAAGAACGTTTATTTTAATTTTTAATTTAATTTTAGATTCTGAACGGAGTGATGGAATCTATTGGTTTTACAATGATGTGTGTTTTTTTGTCTGACGAAACCCTTTTTTGGCAGTAAAAATGCTTCGATTTGCTTAAGTAGCAACTTTTCTGAAAGGAAAGTGAATGTAGATGGTATTTTGGCTAGTCTAAAATCCAACTTTTCAATACTTTTGAAAAAAAAAAACGATAAAAAAAATTACGAAAAAACGGGAAATGTTACGCAAAATCACGTTTTTACAAATAACATTTTTTTAAAATGCTCTTACTCAAAAACCAAAAATCGCAACAACTTGAAATATTCACCAAATCTTTATATTGGCGTTCTCTATATATGGTTAAGTTTTTAAAGTATTTTGACTTATTTATAGACAATTTAAATTTTTGTTTTTAAACATCTATAAAATTTAATTGGTTGACCAAAAACTCTTAAAAATTTAATACAAGGTTTATAATAAGTTAAATTTATTGTAACTAAAAAATATCGGTGATCGGTTAACTCAAATTTTTTTTATAAGCCCTTAAAGCTCAAATTTGTATAAAATGTGTAAAAATCACGATAATTTGCAAGTTATTTTGTAGATAAAAATTCATAAAAATTTTTCTATTCATACTTAAGGTTTAAAATTTTAACACTAGGTTATCTATAAGCTACTCTTCAAAAATCTTTAAAAAAAATTATACCGGAATTAGAGGAAAAAATTTTATGACTGTTTGAAATTTAAATATTTACGAAATTGCAGGAGATAGTGATTTATTCTCAAACGATTTTAAATATTTGTTATAATTCAAAAAGTATAAGTCGCAGATTTTTGAAATTTTGTTAGAAATACAGGGTGTTTCACGATGAACTGACTAATGCAATAACTTATGTTCTATTGAACATTTTCAACTTTTTTCTTTATAATTGTCAATTTTTGTCTGCGCCACATTCAAAATATTTTTCAATTTTTTTCTAACATGTATGCAAAATTAAAAAATTAAAATTTGTTCTATTTAATATTTAAAAAATTCAAGATAGCCATTTTGTAAATCCGATTTTTAGAACAATTTTGGTGTCAAAATCTTTTACTTAGGTTAAGTCAATAATTTTTAAAGTTTGTTTAAATTCTAAATTATTTCTTGTTTATCCGTGTTATCGATTTAAATTCAATTATCGATTTTGTTCTATTTATAACCATTCATATTATTATATTACGTTAGTATCATAATTTTTGATTATTCATGATAACGATAATCACTATAACACTGATAAACAATAAAATAAATTAGAATTTACACAAACTTTAAAAATTGTTTAAAAATTATTGACTTAACCTCAGTAAAAGTTTTTGACACCAACATTTTTCCAAAAATCGGATTTACAAAATGGCTATCTTGATTTCTTTTTAAATATTAAATAGAACAATTTTTAATTTTGCATACATGTTAGAAAAAAAAATTGAAAATGTTCAATAGAACAAAAGTTATTGCATTTGTCAGTTCATTGTGAAACACCCTGTATTGTCAATCATTAAATATTTTTATAATTTAATCTTTATTTTTCTGAAAGGAAAGTAGGAAAGTCTGTGGTTTTAAAAATTTAAAAAAAAAAAATGCAATATGTATCATAACAACATTGCTATTATACAGTGGATTCCGATTAATGTGGACATAAGACCAAACAAACCCATTTACGTACATTAAGTGGTTTGCTATTTAAATTAAAATTAGTTAACAAATATTTATATTTTTGTGTAGGTGATCTAAATTTATTTTTTATAAATTTCTTATTCAAAATTTTGACATTAAATATTATAGCTTAATAACAACTAATTAATGAAATATTTTTATCAATATTATAAATAATAAACTTTTTTTCCAGATTTTTCCTGAAGACATTAATGTCTATATCTAATAGTTTATTAATATTTGGATGGATTGAAAATGTTTATGTTATCATTATGCTGAAAAGAATTTTAAGTAAGTCTAGTTAAGTACTATTATTATTATTTATTTATTTTTTTTTTAAGTATATTAAAAAATCTTTATGCATGTAGGTCTTATTAAATGATTTGATCATCATTTTACTGTTCTTTTTGAACTTTCTATGTTTATTGTTATAATTTATTAAAAATATTTATCATGTACTACAATTTTTTCTAGTTTTATTTAGGCACAATAAAATAATCTCAGTTCTAAAGGTACCTTAAGAAGAATATTATCTTTAGAACTACTATTAAATTAAAACAGCTCCTTTCTTTAATTATAATAGTCTACAATGTTTTATGATTATAATTTTTCTATTGTATTTTTCCCTTGTTTATACCTTGCACTTTATTATAACATTCAAGTTTACAATGATGAATATTTCAGGCTCCCTCATCTGAGAGAACCCAAATTAAATAATGCAGAAATTAGCTCTTATCTGAGTAAACATTTAAAGTACAATAATATGTATACTTTATTTATTTATTATGATGACTTAAACAGGCTCCCTCTTCTGAGTAAATCTGTTAAAAGATTTACTGCGGAAAACTGCTGTAATGTCTGATTGTTAGGTTTTGTAGTATTTAATTCTAAAATTGTTTTTATCAGTATAATGTATTTTTCTAATATATTTTTAAAATTACAGATGCTGTGATAAGATATTAAAAAAGTAATTATTGATGATGTGTTGCCAGTCAATACTACTGAAATATTCAATGTTCCATAAGCTTTAACATATTTCTCAATTCCATTTAAGTTTGATTCAAATAATTTTGTAAGTAATTATAGTCAACTTGATCTATGATTATCTAAAAATTAGTATTGCAAACAATGTACAACACTGGTGTTGTAATTGTTTTAATATTTGCTTATTTTAACCATAAATTATTACTACTTTGAAAAAAACAATAATGTACATTCTAATTAGGAGTGGTTTATTGGAAAATATATTTATGGGTATAATTTTTAATAAAATATTGATAATAATCCTAAAAAAAAGTGTTTCGATTTTTTTTTTTTTTTTTCATGTTATACTTGAATAAATTAAATTAATCTCTTACATGTTTATAACTTTTTGATCAGTCTGAAATACATTGAAATAGGATATAAATATACCATACATTATTTAAATGTATAGTGCAGATTTATTAACTACTGACTGATTATCCATACTCCATATTATATTTAATAATATCTATTTTTCAATAGTTATTTCCTAAATTAAACTTAAAATACATTAAATACATTGTACACTATCATCTTAAACAAATATCTCATTCAAATTTCATAGTTTTTAACAATTTTTTCCAGTGTACTTTAAAATATTCAATATCATTAACTATCTTTATATGATTGTTTATTGTTATTAATAAATATTTTCTTATTTCCTCTAAATATGTTGATTATTTGTATCATATTTTTTGGCACAATTAAAAATATAAGACTCAATTTATTTGGGGTGTTTTATTTTGTTAAAAAATTTTCTTTATTAAAGTTAATTGTATTACAAAGCGTTAAGGTAATTTGTTATGTTTCAAACCTAATGTAAAAATTAATTTACTTCAATGCTAATTAATTTTGAATAGCCATCTGTTATCGTAATTGATAATACACTTTACCATTTATACCAAACCATTCTATCCTTGAAGAAATAATTATAAAACTAATTTGAAAATAGATGACATCCATGAATGGTTTATGGAAAAAATAATTAATTTCATCCATTTAGAAATAATACCAGAGCTTTGTAAAAAATTTGAGCACCAGATGTCATTAAAAAAGAAAAAAAAACTGTTTTGAATGAAATTAACATTAGATAAAAATAGTTAATTCTTCTTCCGTCTTACCATTATAAATACAAGTTGATTATGGCTCAAGTGAAGTAGCTATAACTAACAACACTTTCTAAATAGATAACATTGAATTTCTTAACACATAAAGTGTTAGATGTAATCGCTATAGAGGATTGGAAGAAATATTTCTGCCATAGAAACAATATCTGGGCCCCGAGGGAAAAAATTATTAGAAAAAGCAAGATACAATCATTGGGTTTAATTATATTATTATGACTGGAGTGATGATATGAGGAGAACTGGATAAAACTGTTATCTTTTTCTATAAAATAATATTACATTTTATATATTTTGTTATTGTATTTTTTTTTTTTTTTTTGTGATATGTTTGATTTGTATAAATAAATTGGGTTTTAAAATAATGTGACGATTATTAAGGTGGTAAGGGGATATTATGTATCTAAATTAATCTAAACTGTACATATACTGTGGAGTCATAAAATTTAGTTTGCATCCACAAACTTTTTCAGCAAATTTTTTTGTAATTTCGACTAAAGAATAATATTTATGTAGGATTTATAATTTATTAATGATTAATCACTGGTTATTTTTTATTTTTGATCCACTACCCAGCTTCCAATATAAAATTTTATGTAAGGACGTTTAGTTGGTGGTAAATTAATTAAACAGTTTAAAATAAAGTTAATTTTTTTAAATTAAGTTATTCTTTTATCTGTAACAAATCATAAGTTAAATGGTGTACATTTACTTATCGCAAAATATATTATTTTTTTTGTAAAAAAATATGTTTTATTATCCAGCTTTTCAATTTATATTGATGAATTGTACCTAATAAGAATCAGGATTTTTCTTTATTAGTACAATTTAATTTTCTAACTTACCTATTTTAATTAATTATATCCACTCCCCAGCTTCCTGCTCAACATAATGTGAGAATAAGGACGTTTAGTGAGTGGGAAAGGAAACTTCCAAATTTTGTAACTTCTAAATTGTTTTATATGACAATGGAATACTGCAATCTTGGCCACAATTTTAAATTAGATAATATATATTTAATTAAACTGAAATATGAAGTTTTTTAAGTAATTAAATAATTTAACTAGAGTTATTATTTTCAAGCTATTATAAGTAATAAATGAAAAAAATAAAAAGTCAAATTTATGTTGTGGAAACATGTTACAGAGTACAAATCATCTGTGAGTGAAAGGGTTAATAATATTAATATTAAAAAAAAAAAAAAGTTACATTATAGTTAAACTTATAAAATCCATTCAGTCAAAAGTAGTTAAAATTTTTAATAAAATTTTGAAAAAATCATTTGAATGGAAAAATAAAAATATCTGTTACTTTGGTTCATCACGGTAAACATTGTGTTTGAATTTATACAAACAGGGAACATTTTTGAAAAATTCAGACAAAATAATATAATATATTAAGCATATTATGCTTAGTGTAGAATTTATATTATATTTATAACTTCAAAATTTTAACTTATTTTTTAAATTTAAATTAATGTTGTATGTTTACAATCTAATTTATATTGAACAAATTGTGTCATTTTTTTAAATCTTTATTTAAATTAATTAAAATATTTATCGCTCACATAAAAATCTTAAAATCCTGTATCACTTTTTCATTATTTTGCCTTAATTTATTTGTGGCCTTCATAACTAGTTAATGATAACAATTTATTTTTTTATCTATGTTTTTAGGTCAAAAAATAAAAGAAATTTTATTAGTGATTTCAAAGTTAACTATACATAGATGTTTTGTTTGCTATCTAATTGGAAATGGTAAGTTTAAAAACAGTTAATAAATGCTTATTTTTATAAATTAAATTTTATGATTATTTTTTGTAAAATCAATATTAATTGTGATTATTTTTTTACCAGTGTTAAAGTTACTTCACATTTATTATTGCTATACATCTATCTCAGATTTGCAATAATGTCTTAACTGTTATATGAACTACAATCATTCTTCATCAACATTTATTACAAAAACAAATAGACACATCTTATTACTATTTATAACATCTGGGTTTAATTATTATTGTGACGATTTTATTTTCAAAGAAAACTGTGATACTTCTACTTTATTTTTTTATAACTTATTATTTGATAATGTATTATTGCCCTCATCAGTTAAATTTATTTAGACCTTGGTTAAACATTATTTAGTTAAGTACTATTATTTATAGTAGTTATTATAGTTTTAATATAAATTTCTTGCATGAAACAGTTTATATAACCATGTCAACATGTTCAGAGAAAACATATTTTTTTTCTAAATGTTATATACATCTACATATAGTATTTTTATGTTTATAAACCGCAATATATTTAATTTTTAATAGATAATAATTTATCATTTTTCTGAAATAGCCTGTTTATTTTAAATAAAAATATATGGTTAATATAAATGGTGGTAAACCATTTTAAGAAAAATATCTAACACCCCAGGCCTTCCCTTTAAGTTTTGAAACAAGTTCATCTAGCCCTTAGTTTTCAAAGTCAGGATTTGTAGTTTCTTCCTTGGCCTGGTAAAATTTAAATTTTGTATATCCATTTTAGTCAGCCATACTCCAAAATGTATATCCTCGGTTTATGTGTTTTATATAATTATATTACAAGCTTGATCTACTTCTGAATTTGATTATGCTTTCATCTGTACCTACTTGCCTTGTACCGTATCAATTATTTTTTAAATTAAATATTAACTTTTTATATTATGGTTAATAGTTTGTACTATTAGTCTTTGTTGTTTTGAGGTAATAAATTGTTTTTGCTGTAGTGTACCTCGAGTGGATTGAGGGCGCTACGATAATGTTATGTTTGAATTATTTTTCAAAGTGTTTGGATGGGAAATAAGTTCAATAATTAAACTTGATGAAAGAATTTTTTATTTTTACACTTGGAAAAATCAGCAAAGTAATAACAATGTAAATATGACTGTCGTAAACGTGGTGTTGATACTAGATAGCTGGATACGTCTCAAATCATTGTAGATCCAGGGCCCTTTTAATGTTTGTGGATAGCGTTATCGGTGACATTTCCGTGATTACTCCCTTTATGTCTTGCAATGTTCATGGTTATGGTTTACATATTTCACAATTTGGTAATTGTCATGGGATACATATTACAATTATTTAGTGATTAAAATCTGTGCGTGGCTTATTTTAATGATACATATTCGTGTTAGAATTACATTATAATTTTGTCCATTACACCTGTAGTGAGCTGGCTACGTCTAGTCAACTTACAACAAATATATGACGAAGTCCACTCTTGTCCCTTGTTCTGGTTCAACAGTCGTGCTGAATTTAAAGATGTGTAAAATAATAAAGGTTTTGTCGGAAAATAAAAGTACAACATTTTTGAAAAGTATAAGTTTAAGTTTATTTTACGGAGATTAAGACTGGCAGTCACATCGACCTGCTCAGCTAATAGTAAGCTTAAAATCTAATTTGTAAAGGGGACTACAGCCGTATTTATATCATACGTCGTACAAGAAACAACCTTCAATAATACATAAGATTTTTCCTGTTTTCGTAACCAAATTCTACGTGATACAAACTTATTTTGGCACTTAAATCTAAGGTTAGTTCCTGCTTATATGTTAGGAATAATAATATGTATATAAAATAATAATGTTAATAATGCTATACAAGTACATCTCAAGGATTTTGGAATAAGGAAACAACATAATAAAATAAAAGTAGTAATCCGGGATTACTACATACCTCCCCTTTAAGAAAAGGAAATCCCCCCTTTAATATGGAGTTTTGAGTTTGGGGTAAAGTGGAGTTGATTGTTCCTCTTTTTCTTCTATTGCTGTGGTAGATTCTTGTCCCGTTGGTTGGTAATGGTCCCCTTGTGGAGCTGTCCCTGAATGTTCATTTCTGTAAATTACTGAAACACATCGTTGCATTCCTTGTTCTTGGATGTATTGACTATAATAATATCTTAATAATATATATAATAATAACCCACAACCTATAATTATTATTGATACATATATACTGGTTACATGTAAATTCAAAGTACCTTCGAATTTTTTATAAGTTTTGTTGTGTATTGAAAATTGTTGTAAATAATCATGTTTATTTGAAATCTCGTACATGTCATACATTTTGTTAGTTATAACATGTTTGTTGTGCATAATGGCCAGTGTATCCCAATTTGGTAAATTTGTAATATTAGAATTGGGTATGAAATCTGGGTATACTTCTCCACTTGTTCTTCCTGGTATTAAAACATCACGAGTTGCGTATCCCTTACATGTTTCATTAAGTTTTAGTATTCCTGTTCCTTTCACTACGTGATTGCTTGATTCTTGATCAGAATCACAGGTTATAAAAATAGTCTCTCCATTTGATACATACAACCATGCGTTCTGCGACTTAAGTTTATGAAAAATTGTTGTATTGATTTGAATATATCTTATCTCGCAGCTTGTTGGTACTTCTAAGGGATCTTGCAATAATAATACTTCACAAATTGGTCTTGTACCTCTAGGATGCAAAGGATTTATTTCTGGACATAAAAGGAAATCGCTTGAGATTTTACAAGTTGAAAAGTGAAATTGATCAAATGTTGTGTACAATTCTTTTGTCTTACTTACAGCTAAAAAGTTATAATTAGGTTTTATATATACACAATTGTTAGTTTTACAAATTGGTCGTGGTATTAGTTCATATAAATTCAAAGTATTCTGATACACTAAAGGTAATGTTATTATAAATACAATTTTTGTACTTGAACAATATATAGCTATGTCTGAAAGTCTTAGCAGTTCATAAATGCTCACTAAGTCAATTTCTACAGGTAATTCGGTTCCTGTGGGTAGGGATATTTTAATATCTCTAATTTGTTCTAATAATTCTTTCTGTGATAATAAGCTCGGATGAATTTGTCCTACTTTTGCTAATTGGATAGTTTCGAAAACGGTGTTTATTTGAAATATATATTTATTTAATATTAAATTAACGTAGCTAAAATGTTCTGTTACGTTATTTCTTATTGCTTGGATTTTAGTAGAATTTTCGAGTTTACCGAGGTCTAACATTACTTTGTGAAAATTTGAACTACTTTGTAGTTGATTTAATTCTAAAACTTTAATTTGTTCTTTTATGAATTTAGTTTGATTATTTCCCGTGACTTTGTTAATAATGGATTCGACTTTTTCAATACAATCTGAATTACATATTCCATATAAAAGTTGAGCAGTTTTTACTACTGTGTCAATAATACTACGTTTACTTTTTAAGTTATACCCTATTGATGAAAATATCGCTCTTTTCTTTAGTTCTACTGTCGTGAGTAAATCTACAGTATATTTCATGTATCTCCCGCAATTGCTATCTATATGGAAAGTTAGATCCTCACACATACGTTTTGTTTCGCTAAGAAATTGGTCAGTTTCGTACCATTGTTGGTTTAAAGTAGCTAAATTAATATAAACGGTTAGGTCCCACTTAGTTGTAGTTATCTTTATAGGTCCTCTGTTTTCGTAATATATACCCGATTGTTGTGTAAGTTTCTCGTCTGTAAACCGCTGTATGTTTGCGTCAGTCATGTAGCTAAGAGTCATTGTCATACATAATGTAAACCTGAAAAAATGTTAATGCCCTTCTAAAATTTTAATTAATTTATTAAAACCCATTCTCCGAATAATTTTGTCAAAAACACATCGAGTTAGTAATACATCTACACACGGGTTATGTAGTTCTAAATTACCGCAATGGTCGCGTTGGCATAACATTTCATGAGTTTCTTTTAGATTTAGTTGTCTACCTGGTTTTTCCAATACACCTATTGGTGATTCATGTAAAATCTGGTTGTTATCCAAGTTTATAAGTTTTATAACATAATGGTTGTCATTAAAAGTATCATAGGTCGTTATATTCAAGATCGTGTTATTATATTCTAAATAGTTTAATATTTTCCTATCGGTCTGCCCGTTCCAGGTTATAAAAATCGGTATACTTGAAGTTTTATTAATATAATTTCCTATACATTGTTTGGTTAAAGTATTAATAGGCGCGTGCATGCTGTCATATAATTGTGCTAGAGTTACGTACATCATTTTTATATTTTTCTTTTCAAAAATGTATCTGACTGCATTAACTGTTTTTTTTTTAAATTGTATTTGATTAAACGGGATAGATTCGTGCTGTCTATTGAAAACTAAAGGCTCTCCCTCTAGTTTTTTTACCCTGAATCTCTCGAGACTGTTTGCTATTGCCCCGGAGATAACGACTAAATTTGTTTGATCTGTGTTCGTGAATTCGAAATCGGTTATGTAAAAGTTATAGGTCGGTAGTCTGGAAAATAATAATAATAATAAAATGTTAATAACGTCATAATAAATTTTCTATAAATATTTTTACGTTATTTTTATGGATTCGAAATCCTTTCGCCCTTTCTTAATTGTAACATTTTCGTTATTTTGGCACTTAAATCTAAGGTTAGTTCCTGCTTATATGTTAGGAATAATAATATGTATATAAAATAATAATGTTAATAATGATATACAAATACATCTCAAGGATTTTGGAATAAGGAAACAACATAATAAAATAAAAGTAGTAATCCGGGATTACTACACACCTCACCGCTTGGTGGCTCCAATGTGATATCCCTCATTATTTCCTTTTCGTTGTCTTCGTTCTGAATTTTTCCGCGTGTGCAACACACTTTTTCCAATCATTTTTTTTGGCTACCTCCGCTTTAATCTGTGCCCAAATCAACTCATTGGGGTTGTACTGACAATGGTAGGGAGGTAACCTTATGACTTCGTGACCCATTTGAAGAGCAATCTCGTCCAGCTCGTATCGATTATACGTTGGAACCAGTTTTTTAACTCGCTCACGTAATTCGGACAGCCGTTCTTGTGGTGAAAACTCAACAATAATAATATTCTCCTTATAATTTAATAAATTACCTTTATATAATATTCAATAATATTTTTTCGTATAACAATAATAATTCTTAATATAATTCTCGTTATCGAACAATAAAATGACTATCATATGTTAAATTATGAAAATATATTGGAACAAATGAGACATTTGACATTTCGAAATTACAATATACACATAAGATGGATCTAAAATTCCTCGTGAAATGGTCATCATCCCGCATTTTATTAAATTAATTTTTTTAAATTCTTTAAGACAACACTCACAAAAACGAGCACTTTGAAATCGTGATTCCTCTTCATAAGTTAATTTTTTTATTGGGATATTAATTTTATACTGACTACATATTTTAGTTCCGAGATCAATCATAGTTTTCATAAAATGTTTTGCTGCATTTTTACCTCTATAAATTGTTAATCGTGTAGAGATTTTAAACTTCTTTATAAAATGTTTTGGCATCATAGTATAATCTATTTTAACATAATAACCATAACTCATTGGTTTATGTACATGTGTAATTTTGGTTTTAGTTTTAGTATTTTTAGATTGTGTTTTTACTCAGTATTTTCTTAAAAAAACATCCGAAATCTGCATAAATAACTATAGGTATTTTTTGTGTTCTTTTAGGTGTACATTCAACATAAATATTAAATTTTAAAGTACTTTTTTTTTAAATTTCTTCTAACTTATTAATTATTAGTTTCTCGCAATATTTAAAAAATAAGTTAAAATCCAAAAATTATTCTTTGTTTTTTATATAAAAATTTTTAGAGATTTTTTTAAATCTTTGAATTTCAATTAAGCCATTGTCAACTAATTTTAAACGATTAATCTTCGATTGATTTATATTATTCAACATATTTTGATCCATAATAAATCTGAAAAATATAAAAAGAGCTACTATTAGCTACTTAAATATAAAACATTGTTTTATTTTAAAAATATTTTTGTCAATAGATACAATAAAATTTATAATAAAATTTGTTATTTTCACATCGTTAACAGGTTCATGCATACATACTATATTATGATTATTACTACAAATTAAATTATGAGTTTCAAGCAGCGAAAAATTCTCAATATATATCCACAATAATTCTCAATAAATCCCAATAATAATTCAACAGTAATCCCAATAATAATTCACAATATAAACTTCAATAATAATTCCCAATATAACTTCAATAATATAATATAACATAATAATTCTTACAAGGCGGAGTTGAACGATCCAAAAGACATCTTCCGACTGTTTGAAATTGAAATTTTGCACTTTGGAGTGTATGTTCTTCCTTCGGAGTTGGAGAAAAAGTGATCAGTTTCTTCTCTCGGTGATTCGAATTGAATTGAACTGCCTCCGTAAAATATTATATATTTTTTTATTAAATAATAAACAATATAAATATTTTTCTTTTTGAAGAACCCTGTCCACAGCGCCAATTGTTACGTGCCACCGGCTAGATTTCAACTTGTGCAGTCGATGAATTTTAATTTAATAAAATGTGAGACTTTAACTTAAATACGTTTATTTAAATTAATTCAAAGTGTTATAACAATTCATAAAACAGAGTGACGTGAAGTTGCTTGCAGTTCCGTGACTAGAACTCATCTAATTAGTGGTTCATTCGGACCCTCTTTTATATGGCTCGATTGACGTCATATAGAATGAACGATCCAAAAGACATCTTCCGACTGTTTGAAATTGAAATTTTGCACTTTGGAGTGTATGTTCTTCCTTCGGAGTTGGAAAAAAAGTGATCAGTTTCTTCTCGGTGATTCGAATTGAATTGAACTGCCTCCGTAAAATATTATATATTTTTTTATTAAATAATAAACAATATAAATATTTTTCTTTTTGAAGAACCCTGTCCACAGCGCCAATTGTTACGTGCCACCGGCTAGATTTCAACTTGTGCAGTCGATGAATTTTAATTTAATAAAATGTGAGACTTTAACTTAAATACGTTTATTTAAATTAATTCAAAGTGTTATAACAATTCATAAAACAGAGTGACGTGAAGTTGCTTGCAGTTCCGTGACTAGAACTCATCTGATTAGTGGTTCATTCGGACCCTCTTTTATATGGCTCGATTGACGTCATATAGAATCTGCATCCGGTTGTTTGGTGATTTCCACTTTCTCTCTCATCCTTGCGACGTCTTCGGTTGCTATATCTTTGATCTATTTCTTCTCTTGTCATGGCTACAGCGAAACTAGGCAACACCACATCAACAACATTGTTATCATTTTCCGGCCCTATATGTCTCGTTCCTGTATACAAAGTAGCATCTACCCCATTGAATAAGCTTAATCTCGCCATCACTCCTTTAATCATCTCGAAATGTACACCCCTCGATCTACGTATGCTAATGACCTTTATACAATTATTCGTCAAGCGCAAAATAATCTCTTTCTCGATTATACAAATCGTAATCGCATCAAAGTTCTTAATTATCATATCAATATCATTCCTCTCTTCAACTCTAGACTCAACACCCAAATTCAATTCTTCAATCTTACCGTTAATTAATTTAATCGCATACACTCCTTTCAGGGACGAGCCAACGCAGTTGTCGCTCACGTAAAAGATGTTTACTGATATTTTCGAATTCATCTTGCAAATTTGGGACCTCTTTTAAAACAAGACTCACTCTGCAATACTGATTCCTCTTCATCTACAAAATACCAACCTCTCACAAAATCTCTCCTCCACTCTCCTTTCTTTAATAAAAATGAAGAATTCCCTCCTCTTCTATAGTAATTCAATACAGAATTCAATTTTTTAGTGATGGCCCGAAGGAGTTCTGGTAGATTTAACGGCCCGAATTCCTTCCGTAGTACCTTCTTTTTCTTTGTCTTGTAACCGCGCTCGGTAGAACATCCATCTCTTTCGTTATTTGAGTTACAAGGTTCTTTGCGGTTTTTATCACAGGATTGTTCACAGATAAGGTCATACGTGTTCGGACTTCGGCGTTCATCCACCATTTGGTCTTCTCCTTGTCGGTTATATCTTCTTTTCTGTAACGCATTTAGTTATAATTGCATTAATTTCTTCATCATTTAACAGAGGATATTTTCACATCGTTAACAGGTTCATGCATACATACTATATTATGATTATTACTACAAATTAAATTATGAGTTTCAAGCAGCGTTTATAACCTTCCATTTTTTTTAACATATCCTAATTTAACAAATATTAAATTATTATTATTATAATCTATTAACTTTAAATAAAATATTTTATTATTATATTCATCATAAGCAGTTAAATTTAACATATTACAAATAATACCTAGTCTTGATAATATACGTTTATCTGTATTACCATTCCATAAAATTAGTGTATTATAATTAAAACATATTTTTAAAAATTGACTGGTTAAATTAGATACTAAATCATTTCTTATAGAATTGTCTAGTTCCTTTAAAATAATATCGAGTCGATCAGGTTGATTTTTAAATGTATTACGTAATAAATATTTTGTTTTTCTTTTATGTAATCGTTCATTATCATTGTTCAACCTTCTGATGTAATTATAAGTGGTTTTCCTTGTAATTTATAGATTTTTGTTATTTGCTTTATATTATTAATTTCATTGTAACTTGTAAAAGCACCTTATATTAATATAATATCATTCTTTCGATAGTTGAAAAATTCAAAGTCTGCTATAACAATTTTAGGTAATCTATTTTCCCTGAAAAAATGTATTTAACATATAAAATTACCCATTCTTTAAATAATAAAAATATATTTAAATTTGTATTAAAAAATAATAATCCAATAATGAAACAATAAACTAAGTCATGAACTGAACAAATATAAATTTATAAGCTTACAAAGCTCATTATGTTAGTATACAAAACTTAAAAAAATATTGTAATAAGTATACGCTCCAATACATCCCTGGTTATTTCTATAATCTCGAATATCTATTCTTCTGTGAATGTAGTTGTTTTCGCTTCTAATTTTTTTTAAAATTTCTATAATATCTTCGTACATTGCTTTTGTTTTATTTATTGTAATTCCTATATTATTTACTGCTGATTTTACTACCGTTGTTTGTGCCTTCATTATGTGTAATACATTTGCTCTACTTTCTTTAACTGATTTTATTGATTCCTTTAGAATATCCATTTTATTCAATACGACAAACGAAAAAAAGACTTCACTGAAAACCGTGTAAATTATCATCAAATTAAAATATCTACGTTCGGAAAACTGCGTTTTAATTAGCTAATCTGTACGAACTTAGCGATACCAAGTGGATTATCCTGATACCAAATTGAGCCGCATAATTTAATTGGTCCTTATATTTTTTTAACAGACCTCGTATATATACTCTTGGTACAAATGCAACGATTACGCAAGATAACTCTTGTACTCCCGTGGTTCCTTATGACATATTTTTAAAAACCGTCTTGGTAGCTAAAGACTTAAGTGACAGTATTCTAAATTGAATTTCTATTGCCAAATTTATGATTTTAAAATCATAGCTCAGATTCTTAAGTACCTATGTCATCACTAAATTGATTATGATTTATAATTCGAGTTTTGTCCCAGGATGATAATTCATAATTTTAAACATCTTAAGTATATATTTCCTTTCTTATTTTTGTTAATTTTAGTTATAAGTAACAATTTAAAATAAGGCCAATGACCGGTGGAATTAGATAACATGTTTTAATTTTGTTAATGAAAACATTTTGACATGTTGTAAGTGTAAATAATATTAATATTTTTAATTAATGATTAAGTAATATATAATATAATAATATTTTGAAGTGATTATACCATTTTTTTTTTTTCATAATACTGAAAATGTACTCGTAAAAAGATAAAAACTAGAAAATTAATTCAAATTGTTCCTTAATGGCTGTTAGTTTCTTTGTAAGTGTAAATAAAATGTTAATAAATAGATATTTAACTTATGTTATACATATAGTTCAATAATGCAATGGTAAAGTTAATAATAGCATTTAATAGTAAAGTTGTATTCATCTTTTTATAAATGTTGATGTTAAAATTTTGTTAGATCATTGAAGTTCACTCCCAAGCATTAGAATACAATTAATAAACTTTTTTCTTTGTAATGATTTTGTTGTAAGTGTACATTGTTTTATATATATATAAGTTAGTTTTAAGTAAAACATGAATTTTTATGCAATTTATTCTACAATTCACCTAAAATAATTTTGATTGCAAATGTCAACATCCCACACTGCGTAGGTTCATATGGCTATATATAACTAATATATGCTGTTTTTGCATATTTAAGTATTAATTTCTAAAAGTTATCAACCACGTTTATTTTAATTTTAAAATGAAATGATAGTTCGTTTCACATGGTTGTTTTAACATCTAATTTTTCTAGTATAAAAATATATTTTAAAAAACTGGTGAGGGTTTTTGTTTTTTTTTAAATATATAATTGTTGTTATCTCTGTCCATAACATTTTAACAACAAAACCATATTTTAATTATTTTTGTAAACTGGAAATAATTATACTGATGTAACTATTCTATAGTGAATTAACTTTTGAAATAGATCACCATGCAATATAATAATAATTTATTGACTATAAAAATGAAAAATGGTTTTAATTGTTAAATTGGTTATGTACGTGTGTGAGAATGTGGTAGACTGAGAAATTGTTTTATTCCATCTTCAGTTTTTTAAATTATTAATGTTTTAATCATATTGGTAATTTTTATATTAATCTGAAGACAATTGTATTTATACTCGTAGTTTTTAGTATTACGTTGGTCAATATTCAACTACAACGTGTATTAATTAAACATACTTATTGTGTAATTCTTTTGAATCAAATTGTTCATGTTTTTTGTGTATATTATGTTCTTAACGTTTGCAATGCTATCATATTTCAATACCAAACTATTTACCCTAAGAATATTGTATGTTTCTAAAATGTATGGAAATACCTTAATTTATTATTGTTATTCAAAACTAATTCATTCACCTATTGTTCAACTATAACAAAACTGTTGTAAAACCGTGTTCACATGGATTTCTTTGAATAAAATTTATTAAAACTTCAATGTTGTTTTATTTATTTTTTTATGTATAAACCCGTATGTATTTACTATATTTCATTTTGTGCTATTAGGTATTGATTAATTGTTAAAAGTAAAACTGCTAACTAGTTAGCTGTAAAAGTATAATCATGAATATTATTCCTCTAAAGCTGAGCGTCCACTAGGTCGGAGAGGTCAGCGCGGAGCGGCAATATAATAAAATGCTTGTAAACCAATACAAATCCGTCCACAAGGAGGTTGGAGCGGCGCGATGCGGCGCCGCTCTCGAGATCTCCAGCAACTTGTTGAGGTCGGCGTCGCGTCGCGCCCCTCCGACTTCTTCGACCTAGTGGACGCCCAGCTTAATAACATTGATTTTATTAATTACATGATCTGAGACAGTAAAATATTTGTATTATATTGATTAGCCCTCTCTCAAAATATTTTTCTTTTAGAAAATAAATCGTTGAGAATCTAAATCTACTTTTAAAATAGAATTCGATACATCCTCATGAGCGTAGTGATTGAAGTCACTGGCAGTATATTTTGAAGAAAAAAAATGTTTGTAATTTTATAAAGTAATATTTGATTGACATGTGTATGCGCGTAGGTAAAATAGAAGACTTATATATCCCGTTACTAAGATGCTCATACACAACGTAACCGGTATTATTCCGGGAATCGTACACAACTAATTAGTGATTATTAGTATTCTAATACTATGAACAGAATATATATAAACGTATAAGTATTAGGTTTATTTTTAGGGATATTAAAATCATTATGATTATTCAATACAATTATATTATGCATTTATACTTACAGGTATATTTAAAAAATGTATGTTTAGACACTCGAAATATTGATATTTTTCTTATATAGTTTAGAACTATTTACAAATATTAAAATATGAGTTTTATTCCTTTCATAGTTAGTACATCAAAACGTGTAATATAGTGCAGACAACAAAAACGCTAGAAATTAAAAACCTTTTATCTAGGTTTTGTAGGAAATGGATTTTAAATTCGATATATCGTTTATTTATTATAGTTCCAAATAAATTTCTATTTTTTTTTTTTTTGAATTTTCTTTTACTGTAGGATTTGTTAAAAAGTGCTGATAAAAATTATGTAAATATTTACTAATGAGTTTATAGACCAAAAGTAAAAGTTGCAGTTCTGTCGCGGGATGCTATTCACTGTGCACATTTTGTGTAAGTATAGCTGCATCTAAATCGCGTGCGAAAAATAAACAAACTAATTTACGACAACCAAGTTGCGTGCGCGGCGCCTACCAAAGTAATGTAATGTATGGCAATTGATGCAGTAAACGCGTAACAAAATGACGTACGGTGTGACACGTCTACCTACGGGTTAAGTAAACAATAGCACATGGTAGTCAATATATGTCTTCTTATTCATCGAACTATCGGACGACGAAATTGTTATAGCATTAGTAAATTTAATCGTTGTAAATTAACAACGCAAATAATAATAATAATACGGTAATGGGTTCATCCATACTGGAAAAATAATAAATTGTAAATTTGAATAATTTTTGTAAATTAAAAATGTCTTTGTTCTTGGCGTACTACAAGTCAACGAACATGAAATATATTTTATTTGTGTAAAAAACTGTTTCGTTAAATAGTTAACATTTATATTTTAAAAAACGATTATGCGAATTCGTCGAATCTCCATAACCAACATCTGGCGTCGTTGCCAAGCGATTTTCGGAACTCAAAGCCTACAAAAGGAATCGATAGCAATCAAGAGGGACCTGTTTCTCGTGACCGTCTTAACGATACGTATCTCCTACGGAAGTCACAGCACGTTTCTTCGATATACAACAAATCGTATATTATTATTATTTTTTTCTTAACACTAGCGAACTACATTCTTCCGGTATGACGTTAATGTTGTGCCGATTAACCCCGCACCACACTTGCCCGGAACGCAGCCGAATTCCTGGAACGTGGTCGTACAGAGGCCGACGGAAGCACGCGGAGGTGGACGACCAACCAACCGTCTCGGCGGACAACGCTGCGCGCGCTAGAACCGGCGCCGTCGAAATCCGGAGCATTTCCAAGGTTCCACGTGCCACCGCAAAGCTGCCGCACGACTTTCTGAAGCTCGTGAAGCGCGGCGCGAAGGCACAGACGCGACGGTCCGGTGAAATCGCGGACGTCGGAAAGCTGCCCGGAACGTTTGTCGCGGGCCAGCCGAATGAACGCAACGCGGCAGAAAACGTCGAAGCGTGTACCGGGACCGGCGACTCGACGCCCGTGGGAATCGCGACTGTCGTGCCGTTCCCGAAACTTTCATTTTCGTTCGTCAACGTGAAGCACGTGGCGTTAAACCGCTTCGAACAGATCTATGATCGCCGAACTGATTCGGTAGACACTGTTCTGGAAACGTTGACAGAATTGAAAAAGGTCACCGGTAAAACGTGATCAAGAGGTATTTGCTTACATCATAAACCACTTGATCAGGGAGACCGGACGGTTCCATGCATAAACCGCAGAGGCGCTCGACCGAACCGCCCATCTTTTCGGTGGAGTAATCGAACATGGGCCTATATCCGATGCTGGGGCTCTAGGCAAGGCCCTCGCGTTCGTCCTGGATGCTGTCAAGCAATACCCGTATTCGGCAATGTTCAACTTCGGGAAAACCGCTTTGACCCGGTTTCAAAACCGGTTAAGGTATTGCCCGCAGTATAGCCTCTCGATATCGAAAATTCCACATTTTGCAACACTACCGGACGGTCTAACGAAGCTCGTGAAGCAGAGTGTAGCGGCGCATACCATCCCGTCCACTAAAAGCGCGGACATTAGAAAGTTGCAGGAATCGTTCATTGTCGCGGCGCAACCGAAACAACCCGACGCTGACAGTCGTGAACAAGTAATCGCGGTGGTCGTGCCGTCGTCGGACGCCGGTGAGGAGAGCATCGAAGGAGTGATTGCTTCGCTAATGGCCTTGCCGGTAACGACAACGGAAACACCCGGAGACCATTACGCGGAAAAAATAATAATCGCTTTGACTTGCCTTCACGAACTGAACCTTCGTGGCAAGTTCCAACATATTAAAAACCGACTGAACAGCCACGACAGGATGGTGTGCTTCGCGGAGTTCCTGGTCGCCCACCACGCAAGCCGAAAAGTATAAACCACGGGTTTTACTCTAGGATGAGGAGTACATTGGAAGCGACATTTTAAACGGACTTGTACTGTCAGAAACGTACCGGGCGATCCGAGTGTTGTTGAAGAACAACGATCCCGGGTACAAAAAAATATTGTCGAACCTGAGCGAATTTTTGGGTATTATTACTACATCGTTCAACAAGTGCAAACCCACTGACGACGCGGATGTCCAACTTATCAAGCGACAAGTGAAAGCGTGCACATTTAATGGTCGTCAGTACATGTACTTTTAATGTCTAAATAGTTATCACGCGATTCGAACTAATTTTCCAATTTAAATCAAAAGTGTTCGTTCGATGATTTGCTCATTGATTTTTCTTAAAATTATTGTTACATTTGTGTGCAAGCTACACAGTCTGTGGTTGGCACTATTTTTCATCGATAAACTAAAATGTCTCGTGAAAACATTTTGAAATTTATTGTTTGGTGTTTAATATATATAAGAATATATTATTGTTCACCATATAAACATTATTTGTTTTTTTTTTTTTTTTTTTTTTTTTGTTAAGGTACTTAAATTATTGTGCTGACAGACGATTTAATTTAAATTATCTGTTTGGAGAGCATCGTTTTAAAAAAATATTTTTCAAATTAAGAGAAGCAAGATTTAAACTAAAAGCAAACAAATTGATATTTATTTGTTCAATAATTATTAATATATAAGGACATGAAGTTTTAAAAGATAAAATTATACTAAAAGAAAAAGATTTCAAACTATAAAAAAATCTACAATAAGTAAAAAAGATACGATAATTTCTTGGCTAATTATTAAAGATGATTTATTAAAAATATCGCAAATATTGTTTTCCTATTTTACTTTATTAACAAAAAATATAATATAATGACATAATAATAAAAGAACCAACTCTTTATGGACCCATTGCTTGCAAACACATCTGATACAAATCACTTTTTAACCCGTCTTTTTTGTACTCCTTTTGGTAAGAGATTCTCTCACTTTCTTCAAGAAGTCTTATAATATGTAATAAACTATGATACTAACACACATTTATAATATAAATGAGCATATACTCGTATAAACTTTAAATATTTCAGTATTTATGTATATTTTTTTTTTTACCGAATACATTACACATTACAGTTTGAATAATCGAGCATTAACATACTTTTAGCTAAAGGAGTGTTATAATAAAGAATATATCATGTATCTGACTAGTTGTGGTTATTATCACCTTATTATATATGTTTCTAGTTTAATACAAAATGTATCAAGTATCTGATTACTATAGTGTATTCAACCATCATGTTTTAGACATCCTGATCCAGTACTAACGACAAGGTTTATTAGAAAAACTATTTTATGCACATTTACATGTAATAAATACTATCAATAAATAAAATTTCTCTCAAAAATAATTGTAGATATCGATTTCATGGCCGAGTGCAGGTAGAGGGTCCTTCAATCATCAGATTAGGTTTATTAAGACTGTTATTATTATTATTATTATTATTTTGTTTATTATCACAACATTATTGCACGACCCCAGCGGGGGCTTATAATCATTGTTTCATTGTACTATTTATATTTTTGTAATTTATCATTAAAGCTGGTTACACACCACGCATTTTTAAACGCTAGTGTACGCGTTTTAAAAACGAGGCATTCAAAACACTCGCGTCAAGTTAGTTACACACTACGCGTTTTGGACGCCAATGTATGCGTCTTAACCACTTGTTTTTGAAACAAACACTATCATGAGCTTACACGCGGAAAATGGTGTACTTAAACCTAACCTAACCACGTTGTCCAAAATCTTGTCATTTGGTATTGAAACGTACTCGTTTACACATTGTACAGTGTTTTTGTTGATTTTATTATTTTAGATGTTAATGTTAGATGATGTGGAAGCAGCTTGCTTAGTTTATATGTTACGGGCAAAGTACCTACCTACTTGAAAGAACCATTATTATAACAGAATGTTATAGAATGAAAATTAGTAAATATTATAAATTAAGTTTTTTGTTTCTTTTTTTTATTTTATATATAATATGTACTAATTATTCATTTTTATTCATTATTAATTAAAGTTAATCATAAAAAGGTTAATTTTATTATATTTTATCTAAAACCATCTTTGCGTGTGACTGCTACCTGCTACTTATAAAAACTTTAGTCTTCTGTTGTTTATTTACATGAAATGACCTTATGAGGTATCATTAATGTATGTAATATCATTATATATTATATTTAGTGGCATGATTAAATAAAAATAACAAAAATTATTTAAATAATTAAAAACTATCAATAAACATATCCATAATTGCATCCTGAAAATATATAGTATAATTGACAGTTTATTTCTATATTATATTATTATCTATTCTACATTTTTACATAAAGAACATTTTTTTTTTTAAGCTGTAATTAAGTCTCGCATAAGAGTTTATCATAGCTAAAACATTTGTTACAGTGTGTATATGTATATTGATACATACTTAATTACAAATTTTAACATTTTATATATATATATATTAATTGAGGTACTAGTGACAAATATAATTGTTTCTGATTGATCGCACAAATTTGCTACCGAGACGCTCTTATGTATTGACCGTGATTAATTAAAGATATATATATAATCGTGGTATTGACTACCTATTTTTAATGGTAAAAAGAACCGGATGGGCCTCGCTCTGCTGTACACTTGGGGGTGAAGTGCGACTCTTCGTAGGATAGGTCATTATAATGGATTTGTTAAATTTGGAAT
>JASXSY010000708.1:0-57774 GCA_034509805.1 Sipha maydis | reverse complement strand
AGTTAGGCCTTTTAAAAACTCTAATAATTTTATAATAATAATCACTTGACTATTGTATTACTAGTTTTATTTTATATAACTATCCATATGTAACATGTAAACTGAACTATTATAATAATATATTAAAATAATCCACATACTAGTATAACAATAAATTATATTAACTAGCTTATTATTAATTAAATTTAAAATGTATAACCTTATCGATAGAACATAGATAATTAAGAGATAATGATTAATAATTTAAGTAATTCGTAATCAAAGTTAGTATCAATATTGGACAATGTTTAGAAATTTAAAATAAATATTAATTAACAAAGGAAAAAAATGAATTGAATATTTATTATAATATAAATAATAAAATAGTTAATATACCTAATATAATAGTTCAGTTTACATGTTACATGTGGTTAGTAATACAAAATAAAACTAGTAATACAATAGTCAAGTAGTTATTATCATAAAATGATTGTAGTTCTTAAAAGGCCTAACTGCTGTTAGTCTGTTTGCAATGAGCCTAAAAAACAGCAGGCTGTTTGCAAAAATACTAATTTTCCATATAGCCTACGACATAAATATGTAATAGGATCTTTATTAAGTACTAATTGATAACTATAGAAATTCAAAATAGCAACTATTGAACAGTATGAATTTATAATTCTAATATTAACTTTATTTTAATATTTTATAATTTTAAGTAAGTATAAAAATTAAAATATTAAAAAATACCAAATTTATTATATCGGTTATCTTATTATCAAAACTCATCACTAATTAGAGTTCATTTGAGTATGTATGGACTTCGATTAATCTATACATACTAATTATTTTGAAATACAACATTCGTACCTATATACCTACTTCGGTAACTAGTTTACATAAATACAGGATGTAAAAAAATAACATTTAATAACTGCAATCCAGCATACATTTTTAGTACTTAAATATAATATATTTAATCATCAAGCAGATGAATAAACCACATTTTATATTCTTGAAAATACTTTTATTCATTTTACTATAGGTACAAAATATATAAGAAAAATACAAAATTTTAGTTTTTTATACTAACTTTAAAAAAATAAAATAATAATATCCTTTAGATAAAGTAACAAAAATAATAATAAAATAATAAATATTTTATAGTAGAACAATATCAAAATCAAAAAAATATTTACCCACATTTTAAGTATGTAGAAAATCCTTTGGTTATTTACCGGTAAATACTTGAAATACTTAACCATTCGGTATTTACCCATGGTACATCGCTAACTCTGTATAGTTTATTATTAATAGTTAACTAATAAAATAACTAATTGTTTATAAACGTTGAATTATTAATGAACGTTTTTCAAACATTTCCAGCTATAGTAATTGTATTACATTAAAAAAACATATCGGTTTTTTAATTTATTACTTACTTATAATAGTACCTCTATATGTCTGTCATATAAAGATGATTAAAAACAAATCCATAAGATTTTTTTTTCTATTATTATTTATTTCTGAATTGAATAATTATACTACGAGAACGTGACAGAAATGATGATTCCTAAAAGTAAATAATAGCTAACCGTTAAATTAATTTAAAGAATAAAATAAATAATATGAAATGAAAAGTAGAAACAAAGGTGCATGTATAATATGTCGTTGAATGAAAACAATTCTAAGATAATGATTGACGTTAACCCGTTTAACAATAAGTCTTTTTTGTCAATATCTTTTTTGTTATATGTTGTGTTGAAATGTTTTAGACAACCTTTGGAATTTGAGAAGAGCTGGTTTCGGGTTTGGTTTTACAAGCAAATAAAAATTTTGATAGAATACTTGTATATACCACAACACATATTTAATTTGTATGCACTGTTTATAATTTGTGTTTTTTTTTTATATAGTGTATTAGTCAGAATTTTGGTTCTACATAATTTTTATTATGCAAACAGTTTCATTCTTATAAATGTGCGATCTTATGAGTTTACCTAATAAATCTTATGTAATTAACTTTATATTTTTTGTAATGAAAATTCATATAATGTTTGTGTTGTATGAAATATAATTATTTATAAGTTATAACTAAAAAGTTTTTGCTTAATATTAGTGGTAATACAATTTGTTGTTTGCTTATTATTTTCATATTTTTAGCTTCCTACGTATACAATTCAAGAATTATAAATGTATTCGAAGTATATTAAATAAGTACAATACTGTGTCCTTTGTGTAACTTAAACACATAAAGCTTTTCACGGTGAATATTATCTTGCACCAATGCACAAAACTGAATGTAAAGAGAAAGTAATATTTAAAAATCAAATAAGTTTTATTAAAACAGTTTGATTTTAGTATATTTTAGTTTAAAATTGTTCTTTATCTAATACTTATTGGTCTTATAAAATTGAAACGCTTTTAAACGATTGTCGTATAATGCAGAATTTACTTTGCCTTATCCGGTTTTAATCGACAATGGAATTGTATGTAAATATCAACTATACGAACATGTAGACACTAAAAAAATACATATTTATTATGTAGTGTTAGAATTAATTAAATTGATATTTTCAAATCGAATATCCTCTAGTATTTAGAACTTTGGTAATTTATTATGAAATTCAATTATTTCGAATGCAATATAGAAAAAATGTAATAAAATATCTCAAGTTTTTGCTTCATAGTCCAATTGATTAATGTATGAACATAATGTCGTAGATATACTTAGGTATTGTAAATGTGTGAATGTGGTATGATAGAATAAATATTACAAAATGTATTTAAAAAGTATATTTCAGAAATCTAGAAACACATTAATTTATCTCGTGTGTCTGAATATTTAGTTTTAATGGTATCGTCTGAATCGATCAGAAACTCGTTTGATTATTTCTGACTTACTTTATAATATGTTTCTAAACAATTTTGTATGATACTTTTGCTGGCTTAAACTTTTATATTAAATTAAAAAAACCATTACTATCGTGTTTTTTTTGTCATTGCATTATCGCGCGGATTACAATTTCCATTACCCGTGAATATCTGGAAAAATACGCATCATCGAAAAGCCTGCCTTGGTATAATCACGATTTAGGCACGATTTCGTTTTCGAATCCGTATATTCGAAGAAACACAACCTGCTAAGCCAGATTGATAAGAATCAATGGGCTGTAAATACTTGTGTATATTAGGAGACACAGAAAATATAAATATAAAAATATTTTTCTCCGCACACGTTTTCGTTGATGAGACTAGTACGACAATAAGTGTGATAAACACGCGTGTAGTTTTTATCATTCGTTTGCAAGAACTAAGTTATCAATGGACATTGACGAAAAACATACGTTTTTTCCTTAGCTAATTTTCCTTGGTTCTCTCTCTCTGGATATATATGTATATTGAAACGGGATCGTTATCATTTTTCGTTGTAGAGTTATTCTTTATGCAATAAAATACAGCGAGAAAGGAAGAAAAAGCCGAACGGAAAAAGAGACATAAACGCTTATGGGCTATTAAGAGCTGCATTGTATTTTTAAACGATTTCTCCGGACCGCATTATTGTACGACGTGAGACCTCACCGAAGACGGTCTTTGAGTGCGCGTGCGTGTGTGTATGTGTGTGTGTGTGTGTGTGTGTGTGTGTGTGTGTGTGTACGTATAACAAAACGTTTAAAAAAGTAGGTAGACACATACGATTTAACGTGCCTCTTCTCATATAATAATATCTCCGAGTATCTTCTTATCCCCGTTATCGTCCTGGGGCGAATTAATTACATGCATACACTAAGAGGAAGGATACTGTGGCTAATTAAATTTTAATCATCAACGAAGTATGCGTGAATACAGTAACGAATAGTGTACTCGTATGTGTGTAAATGTATCATAGTAGTGGTTTACTTTACAATACAATTTTATTATTATATGTGTTACAGACGTTTATTATAATAATTCATCATATCGTGTTATATGTGGGGTTCAAGTCACTTGACAGACATCATTATATGCGTGGGCATGCATTGTTAAATAGAGAGACTTGAACTGTAGCCGCCGATGGTGATGATGATGATGATGATCACACGCACCGACCACGGGCGTGCGTCGTACAAACATAAATACCCGACACAAGCAGCTTATACACGTCGTTTCTCTGCCAAGTCGAAAATAATAATGAAAAATCTTTACAGTCCGTTCGGGTTGGTGTGCGTTGCGCGACATGCTCGGCAGTGTGTGTGTGTGTTCTATTCTTGAACGTTTTATCTGATTACATGTGTACACGCAACAGCTGCTATATATACGAAAGAGGTTGTGTAAAACGGTCGGAAGGCAAAAAGACTAATTGGAATTCGGATGAACTTCGTCGAGCCGAAAAAAATCAACAATTTCCGCGAATAATTTGCGAATGTGATAAAATTAAATTATTCTACGTGATATATGCCTATATGCGATATACGTGCCTATACGTTTGATTTCTTTCAAAGTTTTTGTTTCGGTAATTTTATAGCGTCGGTTATATTTTAGTCTCTTCGTATTTTTATGGAGGTCTATATTGTCGATGGTAATTGAAAAACAAATTATTTTTTTGTGTAGTGGTTTCTATGTGCTGGACAAGAGATTGTATTATTGACGGTTCGAAAAAATAATTTACGAACTTTTATTTGAACAGTATTTTATGTCAATAGTTATGTTGGTGTACGTAAAATTGAAATGTGTCCTTCTGTTTAAACTACCTTAGTAATTGTACAGTTTTAGTGTACGTGCAATATACGCATGAACCTGTGTATTACAATAAATGGTTGTTTTTAAAATAATTCGTGTAAAATATTGGTTGCAGTTATACTCGTATAATATGTTTCATAAGATACATTAAATTGAAAGGTTAACATGTAAATTGTATGTTTGATAACTGTTCTGTGAAATAAAATGAAATGGGCAAATTACCTTTACTAATTGTAAAAAAATGTGCTGATAAATTTTTTGTCATACCGTAATATAGTTTCCTTTCCACATAGCAGACGGTAAAAAACAACCTGATCGTTTGGCCGCATAATAGATTTATATGTCTTGTCGTGTCCTCGTAGAACTTATGTCATTAGGTGGGAGCTATATTCTACGGTCGTCTTAGGGGTGAAAAAATTAATATTTTTATTTATTTTCAAGCCACAGGCAATATCGAAAAATTTATTTTTCTGCACAATCACAAACGGTATGTAATCCAAAACCATCTATTATTGACATTTTGGTATTTGACAAAGATGGTTTTGAGTATGACATATTGGTTCAACGGTTTCTTTCTTTCAATTGTCAAATTTATAAGTTTCCGACATGGATATTAGAAAATGTATTAACTAGTAAATAAATATTACACGATTTGAAGCAAATGGGTTCTATAACTTTTATCGATATCGATTTTTTATTCTGGAGGGAAGGAAGAGAAGAAATTAGTTTATTAAAAGACAAGTCCAAAATTGGACATGTACCAGTTTAACGAAAGGGCGTTTGCCAGTTATTTCATTAAAAATTAAAATACGCCACCGATAAATTCCCTGGTGGCATGTGCACACAATAACACTTAACGATGG
The DNA here is from genome assembly GCA_034509805.1 of Sipha maydis. Taxonomy (NCBI): domain Eukaryota; kingdom Metazoa; phylum Arthropoda; class Insecta; order Hemiptera; family Aphididae; genus Sipha; species Sipha maydis. The sequence continues at coordinate 52,213 of JASXSY010000708.1, read as the reverse complement.
TGATCCCCAGTGTGTATTTATTGTCAGAATTATCCGATTATGGGTCAACGATAAATTTTGATTTTGAAAATTCAATCGGCAACAACTGTCACAGCAGTCGACATTTTTTTTTTTAAACAGATGCGGGCATAATAATTAAATTTGTCATAGTATCATTGAAAAAATATAAGTCTCTTGACAATGACGACTAGTCATGATCAAATAATTTTTATTCATTGTGTATACAATAAATTAATCTGAAATACACATTTTTAGTTAGATTGGATGATGTTAAAGTTTAGCTGTGATTACGGATATAATACCGAACGGAAAGCTTACAAATCTTATTTGTTAAAAATTGTAATACAAATTTTTCTGTTATAAGGTCAGTGGCTTAAGTGTGAACAAATTAAAGTTTAATGAAAGGAAATATGAGTATAACCAAGAACGATTTCACAGTTATTTTGTTAAATCGTTTATAATATAATTGTGATTGGCACAATGCCGAGAGAAATTAATTTCGCATTGTTCATTCAAACTTTTGTATAGACCCTCACTACCGGTAATTAACAAAATATAATATGCCGCATGGCATTTTGACTTTTCCATCTCACTATATTTTAACTTTCTAATTCAAAATGAGTAGAGTATTCTTTTTGTTATAAAAATGATAAATTATACGCCAAATAATGATAACAATTATATTCATAATAATAATATTTTTTGTTTTTGAATAATTTATATACTTTTTATTTTGCACATCAGTGCCGACCACAATAAATTCATCAAAAATGATATTAATCTTTGTAAGAAAATATATATTTATTTTTACCGTCAAAACAATTCAATATAATTTACTTTTGAAATTCGTTGTGTTTTAAGGCATCGATTTTCTATCATTACTGTTTAAAAATATTGTTAGCATTGTGTCAATAATGTATTAATTTTATATAATTGTAAATAATATATTAACCAAAAAAGTTTCTGCCCACTATTTTATATTCGGTACATAAAGATGATATAAACTAATGACGTTCTTTGAAATAAAGTTTATAATGGAAAAATGGACGAATCATAATAATTATTTTCAATCTGTAAAAAATATAATTTATTAAGGTTATTAATATACGGGCGGTTTTTGAATAAACAAATTGGAAATAACTGAGTTTTGTGATTTGTTATTATTTTTTATTTTTTTTTTTTTTGTACAATAATAAAAAAAAATATTAAATATTTCAAATACAATCCCCGCCGAATGATATATTTAAATTAGTAGGTATGCTAATTATAGTTTAAATAATATATGCAGGGCTTATTTTTGTAATCTATTAAATTTGTTACATTATAGAACTTAATTCGTTCGTTCGCAATTTGTTAAAAATCCATGTATTGTATTTTACACGCTCAAATTATTTTTATTACATTTTATAATAATTTGAAGTATATATTTTAAGCAACTAAATCTTATTAATCCATTTTTTATTTAATTTTAATATTGATTTAGTTCAGTATAGTATAATGTGTATATTTAATTATTATATCTGTTTGATAAATTATTCATTCCTCAAAAATATTTGATTAAAAAAATCATGCTGAATGATTTTAAAAATTTAATTACCTTAATCGATTTTGCATACTTTTTATTTATTAATATTAAATTGCAAATTTGTATATTTTACTATTTTAAAAATAACTAAGTACCTATAAAATTACTAAATATATTTAGATATAGGTAATAGTATAGTTTAAATATATGTAGGTACATTTTATAATCGAATTATATGATTTCGTTTTTATGTATTCAGTTACATATGTTAAGTTTTTAAATAATGTGCAATCATCAACTTGTTTTTAAATTATTAACTGCTTAGAATTGTTTATACATTTTCATTATTTAAAAGTATTTTCTACGTGATGATTTATTCATATCTTTTGTAAGTGGACTTTTGATGAAGAGACGTGTACTACTAGATTAATAAACTAATTAAAATGTAATTTAGATTACTTACAATTGTTCTATGCTTCATACATTATAATAATTAATTATTTAATGTTTAAATAGCATTATGATGACTAAAACGTGTAATTCTATGTTCTACATTATACACTTGAAAAGTGAAAAATCAGAAACCCAAGTAGAATTTTTATTTTTTTCAACTACTATACTCATTATACATATTCGTAATGCTTGGAAATTAACTTTTTTAACCTTAGCTCGTTTAATTTTTCATTTGTGATTCATATATAATTTTATTTATAATGCATATTCAAACGTTCAAACATTGACAATAAGAAAATTTTTTTTTTTTAGTTAATATTAATTCCTGTGAAATAAAGATTTATTTTCTCCTAAATTAAATTTATTAAAAAAGCTATGAACAACTATTATCACATATTATTAAAATATCGTGTTAGATTACTGAGTACAATATAATTATCGCTTGTATAATATGCTAAATGTAAAAAATGATTTTAATTTTTAAATATATACTAATTAATATTACAATTTAAAACGATTAAGTTAAATGTGTATTCCGTTCATTGCGTTCAATAACTTCTAACTAAATTTCACTTCATATTTTATGCAACATTGTATTTATTAGTCCTATTAGTTCTTAGTAAATTTGTAACAATTAATTAATTTATATTTATGTATAGTGTTTGTTATAATTTTAACTTATATTTATTTTGTACGTTTAATTTTTATACTCATTTTGAAATTTTTTTAAAAAAGTTATCAAATTATACATTATTTAAATTTTATTTTTATATTTAACAATTTAAAATAGAAACTAAGAAGTTACATAAGTTACCTATGTAGAATATGTATGTAAAGTATATTTAATAGGAACAAAGAAGGATACCCTGCTGTACACTATAAATATATTCTTATACGAATCGGTTGAGTTGTAAATCTCTTTGGAAACCCATTATATTTATTAAAATTAAGTACAACAATAGACAATAAAAAAATGTCTACTTCCTAATTGCATTTGTTCAAGAGTGACAGTTATGACGGTTCTATACTAGCATATACATGTATATGCGATTTATACAGCGTTTATCATAAAGAGTTCTGGTTGGATTTTCAAAAAAATAAGTTTCAAATGTTCGATGGATTAGTTATTATAATAATCATCTTATTATAAAAATAGACCTTTACAACTTTTTTGTTGTGGATAGTATAACATATTATTATAATCAGATAGGTAAAAAATTTTTAATTTTTTTTATTTAGAGATTATTTGAGATATTGTTGTAAAATTGCGTTAAGTTAGTTATTTTTTAAACTAGTTTCCGGTTATGAATGTTAGAAATTCAATATTTATTAGTATCAAGTTAATTACCTGTTCCATATGCATGTGTATATGTATATATATAATGTATACTAATAATAATATACTCGTATATTTTATATATTTTTATTATTAATTTATAATAATAATATTGATTGTATTTATCATACATAAATATTTATATTTTATTCAATATTCAATCCTTTTTTTTTTTTATTATCATTATTATAAGGGTTAACTGGCTTAAATTAAAGTTACATACTTACAAGTTTAATTACAATTTTTTCTATTTCTATTTATTTTTAATATTTAATTATATTAGTGGTGTTTTAACAAAAGTTGATTATGGATTAGTTTTAGTTTTGATTGATTGTTGGGATATACAAACCAATTGAGTATTTGGGACAGTGTTTGGCTATAACATAAACCTATGTGATTGTGAGTGAAGTTTTGTATAAATTGCACGACATATGGTATGAGTTCATTGGATATTAAACAAGAAAATAAGTAGTACGATAGTTTTTTATTCCTCCTCCGTTTGTAATTATTTGTTCTTCTTCGTTAATTTGTCTGAATACATCAATTTTTGATATTGTCATTTTGACGTGCCTAAGCTTATTGTTTACTTGAATTGAGTTTCAGCGGTATTTACGATAATAAATTGCCATAATTATATATTATGTTTTTGAACTTAATTTATCAAGTCTTTATTATGAATTTTATTCATAGTATTAGAAGTTGAAGTTATTTTTTATTATTGCTTAATTTTCTATTGGTATTTTATATTACTTTTATTAAAATGTACACTCCGTTCAAACACGGATAATATAAATACAATTAAATTGATTAGCCATATGTATTAATGCATCAACATACTATTAATACTGTATACATAACTATTGTTCTTTTAAACTAATAAGTAATACATACATGCATATAAATGTCTTTGAATGGAACCCATCATATTTTCAATGATGGTTTCATTAACATATAATTCAAGAAAAAAAATATTTAGTGTATAATTATAATAATAGATTTAAGTATTTATAATTTTTTACGATTTATGAACATTTTTATTTATTTTAAATTATAGTAAACATCGTACTATAATAATACCAATCGTACAGTGCTTATGCATAATATAAAACAAGTAACTAATGTAATTAATTAATGTAATTGTCTGTGTATTAAATATTTACTAAGTCGTTACATATTTCATTTGTTGTAGTCAAAGATCGCTAGTATATTCGCTGCAGGCTCATTTACTTATATTACGCATAATTTGTACTTAATATTGTCGGTATAATGTGTACTTAAATTTAAATTAACAAAATATGTAAGCAGAGGAGAAAAAATGAATACAATGAAACAATGGTTAAAAGCGTTTATTGCGTTAAATTTAAGGTGTTCCCTCTGTTGGAAATCTAATATATATATGTTGATAATAATACAATATAACACGTGTATAATATTGGTAAGTGACGACTTGCAAAATAATCTTGCTAATTATTCGTTTATTATATGACGGTTACGCGGATATTATTTACACCTAAAGTAGTTATTTCGCATTTCATACAAAGTTAATTTATTTATAAATAAGTTAACTTAAGTTAACTGCAAGACAAGTATATTCACGTATGACTGTTAAATGTGTTTAAGAAGCTGGTAGATCTAATTGTATTGGTAACACATAACATGATCGATCCTATTTTAAACATCCTTTGATTAGAAGTCATGGGCCCTTTTGGTATTACGTAATGTGACTTGATATTGATCACAACTGCGATTTGCTGTTGACTTAAATAAGAAATTGTTAATGATGACAAGATGATGTTTTCATTACAATAGTATTATTGAGCTTGTTTCAAAACGCCAGTTAAAAGAATCATGCAATACAAATACTGTTAAATTTCTACCCTAAAAATTTGACGCAATTTGATGTAATAAAAAATGTTTTGCATAATGCTGTATTGGGTAGATGCCTTTTTTAACCTCGTTATCCGTAAACGTAACGACGTTCTTAATATTTTTTTTTCTTCTGGTCTTATAATCTTCTTTAATTGAATAAAGTTGTTTTCTTTCTCGACCTAGTATAAGTTTTAAAATGTAATTATTGCAATTTTGATTTGAAAAAATTAATAAAAACCTTGTTACTCAACACTCCTCATAATATAATATGAATCATATCGAATGTTATTTATTGAAATAAAATATTTGATTAAGTTTATCAACTTTAAGTTATAACTACTAATTATACAAAAGTAAACTTGACTAAATCCCTTTATTTAGTATTAACTCTTATTAGTTAACTAGTAAGTTTTAAAGTATCGCCACGAAACTTATCAATTTATTACAGTATCAACGGTATATTAATATAAGTTATATTAACCGACCATATAGTTTAGTTTGTATTTTCGATGGAATTAAACAGCGTAGTACTGCCAGATAAAATATGACATTCATTATATAGCCAAAACAGCAGTTATTGGTTGTTATATTTTTCCACGTAATGTTCAAATATGGCTGATGTGTATAATTTTACGCTGTAGCCTTGTTGAGAGTATCGTAACGGAAAAAAGTACCCCAAAATATTTTGGCCTGTGATCAAAAAGGTAAAATAATTTTTCTTTTATTCTGTGGGACCGGGATAAAACATGAAATCAGTGCGTATAATCACCCATCGAAGGGGTTATAACGACTAAACGTCGTACCGTATAAATCATAATATAAACGTGCGGATTGGATCTTCTTAAGAGATCGGACCACCGCCGATTTGTAGAACTGAAATAACCGAAGTATAATACGCTTAGGGGAGGAGGTTCGTCGCTTAGCAACGTTAATGCAACGCTAAGTTGTGCACACTCGAGCACGCGCACACATACAAATGTTCATGTCCACACCCGCAAGCACAATCACACGCACCCACGTAATAAAACCGACTAAATACTGCGAACAACATTGTTCGAGCCAACTTTTCGTACCCAGTCTGATGTAAAGTTTAACTTTACAACAATGGACCGCCACCAGACGGTTAATTATCGTTAAAAATGGTTGCACACTCGGATGAGTTGCATACGTTATGGTTACTCCTGTACCTTTTCTTTTATTTAAATATATGGAACTTTATATACAGTTTACACATATTAATATATACATTACATGTGTGCATGTGTATGTGTTATGCATATGAGTTCCATGGACGTGTTTCAAAGAGGCCTGTCACATTTTCGCAAATTAGTTTATTCTCTACTAGTTTCGCACTCAGGTACTCTATATACCACCGATAAAAATTTCAAACTGCTAGAAATCCTCAAGGTATAGTGTAATAAATAGCCATACGATCGTTGTTGAACGTGAACGAGTTCCATCACTGCTCTCGCACGATGATTGATGAAAAATACATCCATTTCCGATGGTATCTGATTTTAAATATTAAAAGGCAGCCGCATACCAAGATAGTGTGAAATGTGTGATAGTGCAGTTGGTCGTTTGTATAATAATAATATATTATATCTGTTGCTATATAATATATGGCTTATGTTTTTTACTGCCGGTCAAATATTCTCCGGAGTATCGTGCTCTTGAACGAAACGTTGGACATCTGATATCGTTCGAGGAATTTTACGGTATACAAAAAAAAAAAAACAAGTTTAAAAAACTAAGTTTTAAGAAACTAGTTTATTTTATTATTTTCATTATGATGATGATTCTGTTTCTAATCAGTGAAAAAAATCGCATTTTTATATACTTGAACCAGAAGATAATTACCGGTGATCTTAAAATTATAGTAAAAAAGAGTTCAGTCGTATATATTACAGCTGTTTTATATTTTAAAAGTGACGAAACAAATGTCGGAGCCTTGGAATTTTTTATAACAAAATAAATAAACAAATTATCCAGTAAAACAGTTTGAAATTATGTTAGTAAAACGAGCAGCTGTTGAAACGTTGAGAAGAAACGAACCGGCAGCTTTGAATAAGTGTAATAATTCAACAGTTTTTTTTTCTGTTACTTAATACACTATCAGACTACCATAATTTCGAAAACTATTCCATAAGAGTCAGTGGTAGTACTGCGAGTGAAATTAATAATAATATTTCATGTGAAAGAACCTATTATGTGGTGTTATTTCTCTATATTATAATTTGTCAGTTGAGAGACAGTCTATATTATTATACTGGTACAATAAAAGCATCTTAAGTATTTATTTTTTGCTTGTTTTTTTTTTGTATTTATAACCCTCATTAGATTACCTGCGAATTATTTTCATCGCATGCACATTAATTGTATACGTGAAGTTAAATGAATAAATAGACGCCCAAAAATGTGTTATTTACCTAAATGTGTACATTATATACGCATCATATATGACCCAAAGCGTGTTAATTTATTCGTTGTTGAATATGTACGGAATGGTTTGTAAACAGGTAAACATAGAAAACTGTTGTACATTGGACCGAACTAGATACCATTGCAATGGTAGTAGTCAATGATAAGTTTACTTTCTCGGTAATATTATACAGTTTTGTTGTCCTGGTGACAACGTTGACAAGGACTACGGCTGTCAGGATTGGTGCCGGGTCCTTTTTCCCATCTTTTTCGCAGACCCCCGTTCTCCAGCGACAGTATAGAAGAGTCGGGATTATGGGTGCAAGGTGAGGTTAAAAAGGTAAATATATACTTTTGGCCGCACAGAACGTCTACGAGATTTGTGTGCCGCATTGTGTGTGTGTGTACTGTGTATACGTCGGCGTATTGATTTTTCGCCAAGGGTAGACGCCAGCGGCGGCGCCGAAGGTCTCCGAACCACCGTCTTCGTCGTCATCGTTGTTACACTCGCTCACGTCGGTGATGGTAGAGGCGGTGTCGCAATGAGCAAAGGTGGTGTTTTGAGAACGGAGAAAATGAAATTGTATGTACGTAAGGAATATACGAAAATATTGCTACATAAAAACGCCGTTTAGTGTGTATAATATTCAAAGTTTTGTGCGTATACACATCTCGCGATGTTGTAATTGGCGGCGTTGGAGGTTTTTTAACAACTACTTTGCCGTGTGTGACATCTCAGCAGATCTGAAAGAACGGTGTACATACATACGTACTCATATATGTGTATAATATGTTAAATGTATTTATACATGAAACGTGTTCTTATTTTTATGTTTTCAGTGCACAGTATTATTTTTGCCGTTTCTATATATGATGTCGCATTTATTTTATGGAACGACCTATTTAACTGCATTTTTTTATACTGCTTGAATAGCGTCCAAAAATGTATGTACAATTCTTATATTTTCCAGGCAGCTTTTATTGCCGTTGTTCTCTGGTTGGTAATTATTATACGAGACAAACAGTTTAAATAATTAATGATTACTAAATTATATTTCTTTAAAAGATTATATAAAAGTGCTCGTTAATAATTATGAGATATTTTGAAGAAGGAAAAAATACATCCGCTAAAGGAACGTATTATATTTCGTAACGAATTTTATTACTATATAATTTGGTGAAGTGTGGTTTTCTTCGCTTGTTTGATGATAAATATTTTAATCATGAAAATGTATTAAACGTACAGGTATATGAAATATAGATACTGCAGTACTAAAAAGGTTACACTTCTGTACAAAAGCGTTATTAAAAAAATAGGAAGTATTATTTTTAATTTATTTAGAATAAATAATAACTTGGCAGTAGAACTCGTAGAAACAAATACATTAGATATGGTAACTGAAATAAAAAAAATAATTTCCCTGATAATTAGAACTATCGTCGACCGTATATGAAACACAATAGTGTAAATTTTTCCTAGCCAACCATTTTCGTCTGATATTCAATCTCGGAAAAAATATAAATCTATATTAATTTCAATAACAATATTACAACATAGTTTTTGTCGCATCAATTTATAAAACATTAATATCGAAATCGTTCGGTAGTTTAAAAAAAAAAAAAACAGGATTCGTTGCATTCTATCGTAATATATATATATATATATATATATATATGCACATACACACATGATTGCTGCAGTATTTCGAAAATAGGGAAATATTTTCATACTTCCGAGGTGTAAATAACACGTATAAAGAAATGTATGAAAGGGTGTTGGTCGAAAAATGCTTCACCACGTGTGCGTTAAACTCGAAGTGGCACGCATATCGACGGTGGTTCCTCTTGCATACGTACATGCGTGTTGCACAAAAATATATATACTCTACATGAATATCTACACGGTATGTACGCATATGCGTGTAAAATAATATCATTTTATTCACACCGTAGACGTGTTATTGTCCTCTCTGCAGGGTAGTACATAATTTTCAGTACAGAACGCACCCGTATGTGTGCGTGCGTTTGTGTGAGAGAGCGTGTATTGTACCTACGAGCCGCCTCCGGTGGAATGCGTGTCGTTTATGTGTACCTATGTATATTTGTGCTCGCTACTATTGTTGTGTGCAGTGTGCGTTCTATTCATTTTTGTCTTTTTTATTATACTTTTTTTTTCGTCTATTTTCGTCCCCTCGTGTGCTGTTGTACACGTTATGTAGTGTGGCGTGTGTACGTCTCTGTTGGGAAATTTACTACTTCGGACTACACACATATTATATAATATTCGGCGTCTCCTCAAAGAACGTCTTGTGCAGGCGCCATCGGCCCTGGGCGCGGTTTTGCACCCATGCGTACAGTGCACGTGTACCGTAAAAAACGGACGCGGCAAGGTGCAGAGCATTGTTGCACAACTGCAGCACATCGCTGTACCCAGAAAACCCACTTGCAATGCGGTTGGTACGTAGATACCGCATTATCTTTTCGTGTTAGTCGCTCGGTTATCGATTAATTAAATCCCGAAATTGGAAACCGGTGTTAAATGAATACAGCAAGCGCGTACACACACACACACACACACATATATACACATACACACGTTAGAATTATCTATGTACCATCGCAGTTGCCGCCGCTCTCCACTTAGGACAACACCTGTTTGCATCGTTGCCGCCGCGCCGCCTTCGGCAGGTGTATAAGCCTTTCGTCCGATTGCGCAGTGTTGTTTTTTTCTTTTTATTTCGTCCGCTCATGGTATAGGTGCTCCTCGTCCTTTCGATAACCAATGGATTTTTCTTTGTTTTTTTTTCTACCATTTGTGTTTCAATATAATATGTATAGTATAGTATAATATAATATACGCAATTGTTTATTAATTACGTTAGCCCACTCTCGTGGCGACCAACATTCAAACTAAAAAATAAAATTGCATTACACAGATATATAATAGTCATAATAAAACATTAATCGGCTTTCAGCTACTTGTTGTTCTTATCTATGTAATAAGTATTTATACACAGTGTCGCTGATGAACTTTCGTGCATGTGTATGATATTCGATTTTCGATTTTGTTCTAGCAAGAGTTTAGATAGAGATAATATTATGTCGTGTTCACTACGTTTCTAATATTTTATACATTTTTTTATTTTTGCAAATCGTTTTCCTACGCATTCATTATCATCCCATTTTCCAATAATGGAGACCGCTGCTTTGAGTTCGGTATGGTCACGTTTTTACTCTAATAAATGTGCGCAAAAAAAGATAGGACGAAAGATACTTGAATTTAAATTTTCCATAAATCCAACGGGGCTATGGCCGCCGCATGAATAAATACTTTTCATATTTTGTTATTTATATAAATAACATTTTTATGTGTACGCGACAACACGTTACTTCTCCAGTAAACGTGTTATTAAAAAAGTTTGAACGGTATAAATTACAACTTTTTTCGCTCGCTATTGTAAAACTATGTTGTTTTTTCTTGCCGAAAATGCATAAAAAAAATCCGCCATAATCATAAATTTTCGACGCCATCGCCAAATTTGATATTTTCTTTCGATATAGAGGTCACTCGAATGATATTCTTCCGTAACAACTCAACATACTCCCACATGAAAAAATTCATAAAAATCCTCTTCCGTCTTTATTACTATATTTATTTTTCCTAACGGGTATTAACTAAACGTGTTACAAACATCTATCTCACAAAAACACGAAAACTATCGGATCGAATACTATATACTCTTCTCACGTACTGATGGTCGTCGCATGTTTTTGTTCCAAGTTTGTAAAAGTAATCTCAACAAAATCCGAAACGTATTAAAATCGTATAGTTTGATAATTTTGAAATACATTCCATTTTTGCACTCCAAAAACAAAAAGATAAAATTGAGTTTTTTTTTATGAATATTTTCGTGATCTTATTCATCCGCGTTATAAGTATCCGGTGTACACTGCTGGTTATTCAAAGGCTTCATCGTTTTCTATTCGAATCATTTATGCATTCATCATAAATATGCATTCAAATATTATTCGGGAGCTTATACATGTGTAAGTATTTATAAATTATGCTAATAAATATAAAGTAGTGAACATTTAATAGAGTTATAAGACTACGATACTTCCTGTGTTTAAATCATATATAAAATCGTGTGCAATAAACATTTGTACGCAAAAACATAAAACAAAATCTCATCTAAGCCTACATCGACAATTCTAAACCAGTTTTATGGCAATATAAATCATGTTTCGTGAAAACCTGATATTTTACATAATAAATATTGATGTTAAATTAATAATACATTATTATACTATTATAAATGTATGAAACTTGTTTTTATGGTTTTTTTTACTGTTGTGTGATTAAATCATGTAAAAAATAAATCAAAGCTTGTATATAAATAAAGTAATTAGTTCTGATTGTTTACATACTACTTGTACGTAAAATTAATCTATATAAATTGTTGTAATTAAATTATATTAATTATATTTTAATTGTTAAAATTTTAACATAAATTATTATGTATTTATTTTATTATAATACATTACGTCCGCTGTTGTTGACAGGAAAGCAGCGGAAATTAGTAGGACATAATGTGCAGTGAAATCAAACTGAAATAATTATAAATTATATTTGTAAACATGAAATAACGATTGAATAATGATTAAGTATACATAAACTAAAAAAAAAAAAAATATATATAATATTTTTACATGCGATACATTTCATACGTAAAATTATGATAACGTGCAAATAGATTGAGAACTTTCGTTGGACTTAAATTTGATAATTTATTTACTGTTTATTTTAAATTTACTATATTTACACATCTAGTACACTTAAAATCAATTTTAAACCCCTTAATGGATTCGTACGCATGTCTGCAGTTATTATTTATTTGATACATTTATGCAAAACACTTATTACAATTATTTTAATTGTAATTAAGCCAGTTCGTCAGTTGTTTCCCAAACATATACATACTTTACGCATATCACGAAAATCCATTTTAAATTTATCGACCCTATAAAAGTTTTCTTATCATTTAAATTATATCTATTTCCGTGATTATTAATCGGAGGTAGGTGTAAAATGTATGGAGTTAGATTTTATGACAAGTTACCGCAGTGTTTCGAAATGAATGATTCAATAATTTCGAAAGCACTATGAAAACTGTAATTTATATTTGATCACACTAGTCTCGTAAATACATTTAATTAAATCATGCGCACATGATTAATAACACCAAACATTTAGCAGTACTAGTGAAACGATATGTAATTCGGATTCGGATGAAAGCTGTATCCTTTTTGTTCTCAACTTAGAAAAGTTTTTTAATAACAGTATACCTTTCATAGACCTCACGCGCATTACATAATATTAGGACTGCTGTATATTTTTCGGCACGTCGTTTTATTATGCCACTCCACGTAGACGGTAGTTTCTTTCGTTTTGTTTTCAGCATATCGAATGTTTATTAACAGTTAGGATACGTATATGCGGCTAGTTGGTTGGTATATCCACGCACGTGCTTTTTGTTTGAAATGTAGTCTTTGTAGTTAATAAACCCAAGTCAACTCTGTAAAACTATATATAGAGCTGGTGGTTTTGTCAGAACTTTTTGCCGAAAACTTTATTGAATTCTACAAAACGATGGTTGAACGTAAATAGTTTTTAAATTAGCTACACGCTATTTGTCGGCAACGTTGTAGCAGCAATTTTCTCATATATTGACTAAACACGTTTATTTTATTATATTATTTTTTCTCCCCGAAATTAAGTGTTAAAAAGCACGAAAATTAATTGATGAGTAGTTCAAACTTCTGTCACAGTTTCTCTAATGTCAAAGAAGCCGTTAATTTCCAAACTTTGGGATTTCCGATTTATTTTATAGAATTTTTTCAATCCCATTTGATGTTTCGATACATTTCATCATTATTCTTAGTTGAATCTTTGTCATCAGACATTAAATCTAGTGAGTTTTGACGAATTTTGTAATTTTTAATACGCTACCCGGTGTTAGAAATGAAGTTGGATTGGTTTTTTTTTTTTGTTGTATAGCTATTTATTATTGTAAAACATACTACTGTGATTTCGTTCTTAGTAAATTAACAGTACAATATACAACTATACTAAGCATGATATTAATGAATTATACAACACGTTGTGCACATAACATGTAAATAACATGTAGTGCACTATCATACTGCGTTTTTCACATTGATCTTATTTCGAATCAACACAATTAAAAATTACAAAAAAAAATTAAAAAAATTCGATTTCTTTGAGAACTTATAAATATATTGGTACGTAGTTTATTATGTCGCATAAATAAAACTCCTAGTAAATGAATAAGTCGTATTTTCCTTGTTCATCGACCAAAAAAGTTAGTCCGTCCGTTATAACCTTCAGATACGAGACGGTTCTCCGCTTACACCGTTACAGCCGATCGATTGATCCACTAAGTAAACGAATAAAGATTTAAAATATAGCGTTTTCGTGTATCCGTTCGGCCGCGATGAAATAATAATTTGTCATTTAATCGATACGTTACGTTTTCTCAGGTTTCGTGACCCCGGTGGAGGTGCATTTCGACAACCCGGATGGCGGTTTCTTCGTCCGTCACCCGATCGTCGGCGGCCCCGGTGGCGGTCGCCATCAACAGCAACAGGCCCAGATGGGCGGTGACGACGGCGGGGCCGTGCTCAGCGTGGACCGGTTCACCGTCTTGCAGGACGTGCCGCAGACCTCGATCAGGGCCAGCTACGGCCCGTTCTCCACCAAGCAGACGGTGCCGTCGCGATACCTGATACCCGACCCGAACGCGGCCGGCATGTCCAGCAACGGTAACGGGACCGGGTCGTCGGCGGGCGGCCCGTACGCGAACGGCGGCATCGTGGCCTCGGCCGTGGACATATCGTCGATGGATGTGTCCGCTCACTTGGTACAGAAGCGCGTGTACCGCGAGACGCCGGTGGTGCGCACGCTGTTCCACGTCGGCTACAGCGTGGTCCGGTCGCAGTCGGCCGCGTCCGGCCAGCCGCCGCCTCCGCTGTCGTCCGCGGACGCGGCCGGCGGCCCGCGCGCCTCGTCCTACGGCAAGCTGTGCGCGGTAACCAAGGCCACGTTCGAGGGCGCGGAGCGGCCAGTAACGGCCGCGTGCAAGCCGGACCCGAAGGACGGCGTGTGCACCGCCCGGCTGGTGCTGCCGGCCAAGTGGTGGCCGCCGCTCAACCCGCCCGACGCCAAGCCTGTCAAGACGCCGCAGCGGTACGTGCAGATCTCGTACGCGCTGCTCGAGTCCGACCATCGGTGCAGTCAGTCCGACGTGCAGCTCCAGCCGTTCACGTACATCGGACAGGCGTCGCTGGAGCACGCTCAGCGATCGTACAAGGAACTCAAGACGGACGCGTATCTACTCATGCTCATGCCATCCGTGCCATTGTACCCCAAATCGTTCACGTACGTGCCTGTTTTCTTCGACGCCGGGCCCAAGGAGCAGAACATCAAAGGATTTATACTCAGGTAGAAATAATAAATTTAACCTATCCATATGCCGCGAAATCTTACCGTTATGTATGCCGTAGGTAATATATGTATAATACAATCGAGTATTTTACTAAATACTTAGGCAAATAGTCGTGAACAATTAAAATTAATGCGATTTCAACGTCGGAATTTAGTTGAATACATGCTAGATAAATAATAAAATTTAAATATTTTTCGTTATCATTATTGCTTTTGAATTTCTTATTTATAATTATTTTCTATTATTCTAAATAAATTCGATTGTTATTAATTTGGTTTTCGATAAAAACGAGGTATTACTATATACCTACGACACATTACAGTACTTACTTATTAGAATTACTTTGGAACCGAAGTAAAATGTGTCAATTAACCGATTATTTTTAATAAGCGATTGGTTTGATATTGGATTACACTATGAAAAGAAATGAAAAATACATGTGTGTATGTTTATTTAAATATATAATATATTGCATAATTAAAAAAAGTATGTACATTTATATGGGTATATTATTTAAAATATGTGTCTATTAAAGTTTGTTTTTTTGCGCTGAGCAGCTCCATAACCATAGTTTCATATGAGTAATGCTGCTCAAAATCTACTTCATCCGCATGGTGTTGGATGACTCTCCTAAGGACACTTAGAGTTTCTACAATCTCTTGTTTGATGGGGGTGCCAAGGTTGCCTCACAGTTTTCTTCTTCATCATCAGTATTGGCCTGTTCAATTGTTTGAGAATTTATTACCGCATTACAAATCTCTTATTCGGTTTGAATTTCCAGTACTTCTGTTTCGAATTTAATTTAATCTTGACGTTTAGACATTTTTAGATTTACGTATACATTTTATTTACAATTATTTATTTACAATAAACAACGAAAGCAAAGATAAGACTAAAGTATATTGGTTATCGCCGGATAACCAGTGTAAATCTCAACTGACCTTCGCTCAATTGATTCCGAAAGAAATAACCGATGTGATGTTTCAATAATCCGATTTATTTTCAATGATCTAATATACGGCCGATCTGTCCCGGGACATTTTATTTTAATAACACGATTGTATCAATTATCAGTATTTCTAATAAGCGGCTTCTACTGTATAAGACATATTATTGTGCGTCTCGGAATTCCGTTGTTTATTATTTGGATACAATTAATTTTATTTTTCGTCGTCTTGTTGTCCGTTTTGTAGAGCCAAAGTCAAAAATGGGTTACGTGTATTGAACGCCGAGAACAGTAATCCGGAACGGTGGACCATCAACTACACGTCGAACCCGAAGGGCACTCAGATAACGGTGACGGCCGTGCACAAAGGGTTGCCAAACACCGGGTTGACGTGGCCTAATTCCAGGTACGAGGAAGTATTACAGTGGCTTTTGCAAGTGGATTCCGAGACGGAGGAAGTGTGGGAAGAGGGACGGATCGTGTGGACCGTTCAGTACGTCATGGAAGCTACGAGCAACGTTACCAACTGGACTTCGGGCGCGTCTTCGGTCGCTTTGCCCAAAATCGACCGGCACCGGTCTGCATACAAACATCACCGACGACAAGCGGCTGTTTTGGCCGGCCGACGCCGGACGGCTAGACTATCAGGCATTGCTACTAAAATGCTTTACCTGGACGGGGTTAACGGTGTTTTGGACGGAATCAAGCGCAAGATTTCTGCCCGGTTTGAGATACATAAGGATGACACTGAGGCCGTACTCCCTATATCTAAGGTAAATTTAATAATATGATACCGTAGTAAATAATATAGTATTTTGTCTTGGTGTGTATTAATTTAGGAGTCGAAATTAAACTATGTTTATGTGATATCGATAATTTATTAATATTTTTATTTAGGGCGGCTAGAGGTCAGTTTTAATGTTAGAAACGCTTATCCAAAGAGAACTCTGAACTATCAATTGATACTGATTTACAACTTCTTTTTGTTTGAAAATTCGAGATTTTTGACGTTACCCAAAAAAGTCAGCTAGGTAATATACAAAAATAGTCTTCTATGATTATCGGGAAAAGATTTAAAGTATCAATATCATCATTATTCGTTTCTGATTAAATTTTATTTAAGTTTGTATGTTCTAAATCGAATAACTTTGTTGTTGTTATTATATAACATGTATCATAAATCTACTAACTATAATCATACGAAATCCGTTTAGTTTCTTCGTCGTAATTACTAATAATAAAATCACAGCTGTTGACAGTGAGTTTCCCACGATAACACGTGCAATCGAAAACACAAAAGACCACCCTTCACTCTCATCTTCAGCGTTATAGTCGTATTACAAAACCTACCGGAATCGGGACTATATAAAATACATTGATGCCTTATTTTAATTAGAAATTTCCAATTCGCGCGTTTTATGGCTTTAACAATTTTGCATTGTATTATTGTCCAATGATACTCTCAACTGGGTGCGTGTAAATAACTAACCAAATAATATATTAACATACAGTTGATCATACAGAGATAAATGAACACGTATAACCATTATTTCTTAGTGAATAAGTAAATCAATTTATAGAGATTTTGTATTTACCGTCCAAGTTCTGACCATTTATGACGTACGTGGTTTTAGATATACTACTATTTTTCGAATCCTTGGAGAGTAGTTATCACGCCCGTGTGTTCCGTACTGACCTCACCCGTTTATGATATCATAAATCACTAAGGGACGGCAAAGGGTTTGATATAAAATATATTCTCAATTTTGATATCATGTGGACATACATACAAACGTACATGTATAGTATACCCAAGGGTGGACAGCATAATGATGAATAGGAATTTGTTATCGAGAACGTAGAAAAACGAAATTTGTCATCATCTGACCCTGTAGATGGTGTTGCATTTGAATTGTTTAGGTATGTGAATACAATTATATATATGCTACTTTTTGGTCTCTCGAGATAATTGTTGTTACTGATTTTCACCGGGGGTTCATGGTGATTACGTATTCCAGTAAAATAATTCATGATACGTATCATGGTATCATAACGAAAAATTAATATTTCAATTATGGTTCATTGTATCTCAAAATATTTATCATTTTATTTTCTTTCTTGTAGAATTGGGAGATCATCAATACTGCCGTGTTGACCGGAAAACAGATATCGCACGCCATGAAGGTGTTCGTGGTCAGTTACGCGGGCAAAATTTCCGACGTCACCCGGCAGTCGGTTTGTCAAATAGAAGATGACAGCGTACTAAAAGTAATTGCCGTAACAACTAAGTAAATTAAGCACATGGTATACATTATTAACTATGAATGTTATTTGATTACAGGTAACTTCATCCTGCAGTTCCGTTTACGTGGATGGTTCGGAAATCAGAGGATCGTCAAATGCAACAGTGATCGTAAAATATGAAACGTATACTGGCACGGCACATTTTATTGTATGGGTTCCTGAAATAAACGAAATGGATTTAACAATCGCCGATCAAAAATTGAACCAAATCAAAGGCTGGAGAGTACCTGCAAGTTTGGAATCTGATGACGATATGAACGAGTGAGTCGATCACAGCAATATTTGTAAAACTTCGCGTAGTTGATTTTATATATATATATATATATATATATATATATATATATATATATATATAACCACATGTTGTTGGTGCTGTATTACAGTTACGTTAACAAATTGAAAAGATCTGCCGAGGGCAAAGGCATCCATATGAAATCCATACCGGATTTCCGGTTGAATGAAATGATTACCGAAGACATGGTATCCGACGAGTATGACAGAAAGACCAGCTGTCAGTTAAGATTTCAACAAACGTCTGTTGAGGTAAAACTACATGTTTCTTACGAGTAAATCAAATATGCATATGATACATGATACGTTGTATTACACAATGAAAAAATCCCTTATTAAAATATTAAATCAAAATATTAATTATTAATAATAAATTATTATAATAATACAATGTTAATAAAATATAAAATTATATTAATTATTAATTTATTTATTCGTATTAAAATATATTAAAAAATAAAACCAAAATAATCAACTTGTTTTTAAATAAAACATTTACTGGAATAAATTATTTGATTCATTGAAACATGGCTTAGTAAACAATTAATGTTCATTAAACCATAATACAATTGTATTAGTCTATATTATCCCTAGTTAATAAAAACTCGGAATTCTTAAAAATTTTAGAAGGAAAACAATTTAAACAATTGAATTATATAATCAAGAATAACAAATAATAATAATAATAATAACAATAATAATAGTAATAATAATAGTTTTTGTAAAAAAATACTTTTCTGTGTTTTCGTTTTATACGATTAAAGAAACAAGTTTTGTTCGTTAACTTATACAAAGGCCAATTGACCTTTATCATTAAAATATGAGCGTTTATTACATTATCTATGATACTCTAATTTTAGCTGTGAAAGAAAAAATACCCAACAATTTTAATAAGTCTGTGTTGAAAATACATTTTTATGCTATTCAGTTAGTTACATTTTTTTACGAATTTAGCTACATTTTTAAAATATACAACTTGAAAAAATGTATATTTTGCAAACTTACTATTATATTCATTTTTTATTAAGAATTCTTAAAAACAGTTTGTCATAATGAAAAAAGTTTTAATACTGCCACATTAAAACATTTGAACACTAAAAACTGGAATTTCGAAGAATTAATCACATAGAGTTAACCCTTCTTCGGTAATAATTAGAAAATGACGCATTTAGTCAAGGTTAGGTTAAACGTCGCTTTAGCATAAAGTATATACGTAATTCTGTAAAGAGACATATATTTTATTATAACGCACCGAAGGAAAAAAGTAATAATTATGTTTATAATAAAAGTTAATTAACTGCGTTACAGTTACACTTGCGAACAAAAGTAGACTGCTGTTGAATTACAGTTTGCTTACATATATTTCTTCGTACGTACTCGCGTATGCCTTTAACATTATTACAGTGTACAATATATAATGCTGATAATATAGTTATTAGGTTTCTGAGCACGTATAATTTCATTTTACATCATATATCCTATACTAACATATAATAAACCATGTAAAATAGTGTACCCCCTTTTGGTGGAAAAAAATTCAAAATTCAAACGCCGCAGTCATGTACGGATCTTGACACGTCCTGAATAAAAACAAGAAGCGAACGATGATAGTAATAATAATCGTTAAACCGACTCTGCGCTCGTTATGTGCACAATATAGGTATTTGTATTGTGCTCGTATCTGTGATCCCTACTGTACAGATAGACGCACATTCTGCTTTGTGAGTGCTATAACTATGTACCATCAAAGCCCCCTACTCAGCAAACTAGCAGCGTACTCAAAATAGTTGTTCATAACATATTTTACTGTTCATTAAAGTTAATTATTTACTACCATTATTTACTTCCATTAATCGTTTTCACCTTCTCCACTCTTTCTTAACTTCCTATTATGTGAAATTTCTTACTAAATTAATAATTTACAAATTCTTCCTTAAATCGATTTAGATGTACGGAATTCAATCAGTATTACGGAGGCTCCGTAAAAGCACCAATATCAATCGTATTCAGCGTTTCTAGTCTAAAACTATTCGTACTTTGATTAAAGTACCATCCTACGTGTCAAATCAATCCTTACGAAACTATATATCCATATAACTATATAACCATCTTTCTTGTCCACGATGCAACTAAAACCTTTTACTGACGTTTTAACTGAAACCTATATACTGCACGAATAATTCTTGCGTCAATAAATATACCCGGTAATCCGCAAAAAAGGTTTAAAAGGCGGTGGTATTGAGACCTATTAACCTAGTACCCAAACGATTCTAAAAAACATTATTGACATAGTATAAATTTATGAACTAAAGTTTATTTCTTATATATAACCTAGTTTAACCTAGTTTAAATTTTAAATTATTTTTAAGTGTGAAAGTGCTAGAAAAGTTTGCTAGAAGTCATCTTGAATCCTTCCTTTCTGTCAAAAAATTATCATGTCATCAAATAAACTTATTGTGCGGATTATGCAACAGATTGTAAATGTAGTATTAAAAAATAAATATAAACTTTCGATCTGGTCCAAATATTATTATATCTATAATATAATAATGACTCGTTCGCAGATATACGCGAGGTTCAAAGCGACGGACCACGATTCGGGCCGGGTAAGCTACTTCGTGAACCGTCGCACGTGGTTGAAGGTAACCGATCTGCTGCTGCACTATCTGCGGTCGTCCGACCCGCGGGTGGCGTCCATCACGGGGCAGATCGTTCGCGGCCACAACGTGGGACGCACCGAGGTGCAGGTGATATCCGCGCTGTCCGGTCACGTGCTCGTGTCCAAGGAGATCCGGGTGGTCAGCGACAAGGTGACGGTGGCCCGGCTTGCGGTTAACGTCGTGTCCGGGCTGCAGCTGAACATCCGTCCGGACGCGGCCGTGGACAACAACTACATCGCGGAGACGTCGGTGACGCGCAAGCTGACGGCCAAGTACCAGGAGGGGCTGCTGGACATCGACCTGTGGTTCTCGGACGACACGCGCACGCCACTGCGGTCCGTGGCCATGTCCGACTATGCGCTGCGCGTCGAGTCCACCAACCCGGACGTGGTCGCGTTCGCCCCGATGGCCGCGTCCCCGCACCCTCGTGTCATCGCCGTCGGTTCGGGCAAGGGCCAGCTGCTCCGCGTGTCGTTCGGTCCGCCGGACGCGTGTGGCCGGCACGAGGTGGCCGGTGGTGGAGGTAGCGGTGGCGTCCGCAAACCCGTTCAGTCGACCGTGCTTAGCGAGACGGCGGCCGAGGTTCAGGTGGACTTTTCGTCGTCTCCGTATTCAGTCGAACAGTTTGTACAAAACGACGGTGGTGGCGGTGCAAGTGTCGGCGGCAGTGGCGTGCTAAACGTGGGACCGCCCAGGGACAAGAAGGATCGTAGCAAGGATTCCACCGGTGGTGAGTTTCTGCTTTACAATCCTGACTTTTCCCCGTTTTAATTTTCACAATTACATTTTTGTTCATCGGCCCACGGTTCACGAACAAACCAACCCTCGGTGGTTTCAAAGAGTGCTTAATTTTTGTTTTTACTTTTTTCCGTTTAGAAAGCCATTGTTTGATTGATAACCGTTCAAAGTTTTATATCCAGAGAACTAGGGTTTAATTTTTTCCAATATTAAATCTCATTTCGACTGTTACTGGTTCGTTTCGTGGTACAAACTAAATTACGCGAAACGTCTTGTCCGGACAAAAACACAAATTGCATTACACTTTCCACGAACCATTCTCAGTATATTGTACAAAGTTCACCGCAACGTTTTCCAGAAACGAAACTGACAACGCCATTAGTCTTTCGCAGTTTTCCCCCTTTTTTATTTTTATTTTCGCTTTTTGATGTTATTGCGCAACGTTTCACTTCATTGTATTACGACGACGACATGCTGCCGTCTTTTTGTTTCACCAACATTATTTTTTTTCGCATTACGAATTATATTAGTTTAGTCGGGTCAAAATCTAGGAAATATCGATTGATGTACTTAGAAAACTTTCAGCGCTGTGTTTGTACACACAAAAATAGTTCAGTTCGTGTGCACTAAAATTATATAAGCCTTTATAATATATATAATATAATATATGCGCTTTTCATATATATATATATATATATATATATATATATACGTTAATTATATGTGCCTACTACAAACTTATACATCATCGATATGAGTGGCTACATCCATGGACTTATAATATTCATTCGTGTTCACGTAGTGTCGTGTTGAGCTATGTTGCCGCCCCGGGGCAAATGAAAATATGCTGCCCTTAAGAAAATTACAATTCAAAATTATATTCACCACACTATTAATTACAGTCAGTAGCGTATTAATAGGTAGGATATAAGTGTACTATGCAAGAGCAATAAATATTTTAATTGTCAAGCTGAAAATATGTTTGCATATCTAACGATGCGACTGCCGGGATAAAATACAACAATTTACTTGTAACCGACTATTTTCGAGGAAATTCGTTCAGGAACAAAAATAGTTTATACGACAACAGTACAACTAGAATAATTTCTTAAGGGTCCCATAGACGACCAACTTGGTTGCCAACATAAGGCTCCGCCTACCAAAAATCAAAACGATTTGATCTCACACCAACCATCAGACCAACCGTTTACTACAACCGACAACCGGTCCACAAACGTGCAACCTCTCCTCCAACATGGCAAGTTGGCAACAAGGTTGACAAACAAGTTGGTCATCTATGGGCCCCTTTAATTCTTATCGCCTTATAACATGCAGCGGTAGACTGCGTATTTTTTGTGATATTTATGAATGAAATAATATGCATTATAGTTGTAGTCGTACAAGAAAAATTATAATTATATATTTTTAATTTTATGTTGATCTTCAAAAATTTGCCGCCTCATAAAACATTATTAAATTTTTATCCTTGAGGCGATTTCTCCCTTGTTCCCCGTTAAACGCGGCTCTGTGTTCACGTAACACTTTTTGTATTATTTTTATTGTCTTTTATGTTTTACATCCACCGTAGGTAAATTTTTTTTGCCCAACACGCATTTCATTTTTAAAGACTTATGGCTTTATCCTTTAATGTGATAAATTATTTAAAACCGCGATGGCTCACTTACTGGATCACTACATAATACTATGTTAATATCTTTTCTCAATTTTACTTATGTTGAAAACTTCGCTATTAATAATTTCAATAATACGGTAGATATACATAATCATTTTGTTTTTTGTTACCTACATTATTTTTTAGTATTCCATGATGCTATAAATCCAATAAAAGCATTTTAAATTACTTTACCGTAAACCATGATTATACGTTCTAAATAACCAACTTTCACATTGTATTTTTTATTGGTACACAATAAGTGGAACTAAAATTAATTTAACACATACACATACATATATATATATATATGTTTATAGTATAGTATGTACATATATACATGTATAGAGTA
Organism: Sipha maydis; assembly: GCA_034509805.1. NCBI lineage: Eukaryota > Metazoa > Arthropoda > Insecta > Hemiptera > Aphididae > Sipha > Sipha maydis. The sequence continues at coordinate 28,120 of JASXSY010000708.1, read as the reverse complement.
ACGTACATTCTCTCACTAGAATTGGATTAATATAATATATTATTTTAGACCGTAGTATTTCATTTATAATTGTATTTATGGTTATTCAGGTAACATAATAAGTTTAAAAATTTAATTGAAAATGGTTTTGTTATCAACTTTTCGCATCAGGTATTTTAAAAAAAATTGCTTGTGTACCTTTTTTTTTATATTAATGCGAATTTTCTTATCACACTTGTACTCTATTCGATGTAGCTGATAGGTTACAACATAAATGATTTCAATTATATTTGATATCTAATGGTGACTTTTATCTGACTAATTACAGGATTGGCCGGCATCAAAGACGAAAACAACGATGAGCCAACCGTACAAGCCAGACAGCACAACAACAACAACATCAACAATAACAATAATATCGGTGTTGGAAGCACAACGGTACATGCACACAAAGTGCCCGCTCACGTGAGCCCATTCGAGCTGGGTATGTACACATTGCTGGCTGCCCTATGCTTCGCCATCATGGCATTTGTCATATCCTGCGTTGTCTACGCGTCCAAATACAAACAGAACTCATTGGAAATGCCCACCACTACATTAATGAGTGAGTACATTTTATGTACTTCCGTTGTTATTACAATAATAATCAAGTGTTGTGCGTGGCACACAGATTCGTAGATAGGACTTAACATTTTAGGGGAGTGGGAGTGTTGAAAAAATGTCATTCTATTAACTCTGAACTAGATCTCTTTGCAATAATAAATAATTTATATTGAATATTAAATAGTAATAACTACAATATTCGTACATTTAAAGTAAAAAAACCTTTCGTTTTTTATTTCGTTTCGATTGAAAAGTATTTTAGTTACATTTTAATTATTTAGAATTACGATATAGTAGATATATTTTGGCGGTCTAGACCTTGCAGAGCCCTGCGCTTTCTAAACAAGTATCTAACGACACATGTAATTTTCAGTGTCCGTGTACACGGTGATAATGTAGTTATACTGTAAATTATAAATAAATTCTATATATGAAATACGTTTTACAGCGAAATCGTTCATGGGTAACGTGAATGGGACAAAGGACGTCGGTGGTTGCGGTGCCGGTGGAACCAAACCTCTATCGGAGGAACCTACTATGAACGCCCACGATTGGGTTTGGCTGGGTAGATCTACGTTGGAACGTTCGTCCGGCATGCTCGTGCCATCAATGGGTAACAAATCGCACAACAACAATAACAACAGCAGCAGCACCAACAGCCACATTAATGAACAAAATATGAGGATCATGTCGAACCCGATTTACGGCGTGGACAACGTTAACGGTAGTGGTAATCAACAGCAGCAGGCATGCGGAAGAAATCCTCCTCCACCAATCAATACTTCCACATACAGCGTCAAAGACCGGCTATCCAATGGCAATATCGTTTTCAACAAGCTGTGGAAAGTGTAAGTTAAAGTCGGACATGACGGCCAGTTCCTGTTTGTTAGATTTTTCACGGGGGACTGCTGTAATTTTGTCAAACGGTACTCTTGACATAAGTTCTAAATCGTATATAGAAATACTAAATCGTATACCGTTAAAAATATACTTGTTCACATGTGTATATATCTATACTTGAGTGAGAGAGAGCTGAGAGATCAACCCCTTAATTTCTCCATCCCACGAATATGGTTCGGGAGGACGGGGATCTATACGTGAGTCTCGAGAAAGATATCATTAGGACCACATGTCGCCACACGCTTGCATGCCATTCCGTATTCGATACGAAAGTGACTTCCAGCTATAATAATAATGATAATAGTAATAATAATAATGTGCGACAACGCAATTTGTATAATGCAATATTATTATGTAGTATATACGCTCTTTCAATTTAATATCCGTACGTCCGCGATGGCGTCTTGCGCTTCACGTGCGTTAAATCGGTTTTATCCCGAGGCGGCAGCGTATACACGTGGTCCGTCGTTGTTCCCGATCGATTTGGCTACCGTGCACTGACTTCACGCAAAGTGATTTCAAAATGATCAATCGTGCTCATTAACTGTTCGAAATCCCAGTCGAGTCCGATTTTGGTGTTGCGGTTTTGTTCGATTTCGGCCAAATCCATATCTGGCACTAATGATCGTCACTGTTTTGATAGCTACATTTACGGCAATCGCACATTAACCACAATCATACATTACACACAAATCGTTAGTGACTGGTACGCCGCGCCATGCTTCTCGACCAAAAATAATCATCACCATTTCCCCTTCATTTACACCAACACGTGTCGCATCACTATTTAGGCGCTGACGTCATCGCTACGGCTGTTTAAATCATGCATACCTTATCATGTTGATCGATATGTAAGATTAAATAATTTACATAGCTCCTTCTCATGTCTTCAAAATAATTTTAAATTATTTTGTACACACATATAATAACACTTAATAATTTAAGTCCAGTAGAAATAATGGAAAACTAATTTTACTATTCAAATCCATCTTCATACTTTTTTGATTTACGCTATAAGTCTTCAAAACTTCGAACAAAAATATTATTATTAAAAATATTAATCATAATTAATTAGTTTGCTTCAAATTATTATTTGTAATTAAACAATGCGTCAAAATTAAAATCTCAGAAAGCTACTTAACGGAAGAAATTAACATTTAGAATTTATTCATTTGACATTATACAGTCAGAAACTTAATTATAAATTACAAGAACTGCTTGAGTTTATACATTTTTTAATTCGTTTTAATTACTCAAAAATGTGTACTCGTACTTGTCGCTTTTGTTTTGTTACTCTTTATAAATAACACTTAAGTCGTGTGTCAGAAAACAATAAATCTGTTTTTGTTCCATAGAAAGGATTTTATTTAGTTATTTATTTCTTTTTTATAACACTGGTTAATATATCATAATACATGAGTTTATTTTAAATATACAATACCTAATAGATTTTTATTAACACCACAATAATGTTTATAGTGGTTTTAGTCTCAAGTTCTGATTGGGAATAAAAATTGTTCCTTACTTTTATTTTTGCTTTGAATATAAATTGTGTGTTTTATCGAGTCTGAGCGCAGTGAAAGAGTCGTTTCATTCCCTCTATTGCAATCTGTGTTGTTTGTATAGATTAAATTATATAAATAAACAATTCACCATTCAAAGTGTTCGACTAAATAATTCAATTTGTATTTATGAACACATTTTCTGTTTCTCGTAATTCCACTCCACTTGAAACTTTAGTTCTCATTTTTGGGACATAGTAAATATGGATGCGCGCACAATTTTGTAACCGTACATTTTTAGGCAACAGAAGCTTCTTGAATCACAGTGGGATTGTATATCTGTACACAAGTGTTTTGGACAAGATCGAAAGATACTATTTAAATTTCGGATTAATCTACCAATACGATTCGCACGGGTCAAACATTTTCCAGCGTCTATATTTTCATTTGGGGTTTTCTTTTCATTCGCAGTACATAGTGAATTATCGTACGAAGTTCTCGCGCTCGCATACAACAATGTACGTAGAACCTTTGAGCGTTTCGCGTTCGTGCACGAGAACCGCGCATCTCTCGAATGGCCTACGTTTACGGCGTTTTTTGGTCGCCCGAACGTAACCCGTACCGCGGTCCATCCCGGGACCACACACGGCTTCATTAATTCGCGTACTCTTTTACATGTCCGTATGGTTTTTTGCCGTTTTCAGGCTTCCGACGCCTAACGACCAGAACCTGGAGAAGCCGACCGATTACAGGCCGCCGGTGCCGCCGCACAGATCGCAATTGAACGCGGACCACGTGGGTGACGATGAGGACGACGAACAAGCGCCGCCGCCGCCTCCCAAACGTCACCACCATCACCATCACCATCACCGCAACCGGAGTCAAGGTATGTGACGCCGTGTGTAATACACCTTTTTACCGTGCAAACGCGGTTCACACTATACGCCCTGCCGTGTCGCGACAAAACGATTGTCTCCGATTGGTTGGAACACTACGGGGTTACATTCATATGTGTACCGTACGGTGATTATGGAGTTCATCACACAGTACCGAGGTGACCGCCCCTGCGCAACTGCTGCGAAACTGACTCCGTCCGACTTTTGAACGCGTAGTCACCGATTTTAATAGATCCTATAAAAAAAATTAAATAAAGAACCGGATGGGCCTCGCTCTGCTGTACAGTTAGGGGTGGAGTGCACCTCGCTTATAGGATAGGTCATTATTATAATGGATTTGTTAAATTTGAATGCAATGATAGCTATCATTGTATACGAATAACGATTCTGAACGGAGTTCATATGTTTGTCTAGGATAAAATACATTGTTATTTATAAACATTGTAAAAAGTATATTTTATTTTGAAACGAAAAATATATTTTTCAATTAGGATGGGTTGGCAGTTGCATACAGCGATATAGTTTGTCAGTCTAGAACATTCTACATTATATTATATTTTACATGTAATTTTATGTCAATATTCGATGTTCAAACGCTTATAAAAAAAATTGTGCCTATGGATTTTAATAATTTTTGAATGACATTAACAACTACTTTTGTGGAATCTTCGATTAAATTTTCAAGTATTTTATAGTAGCCAAATTTTTTTTATCACTGATTATAAAAATAAAATGTAAAAAAATCGAATATTTTAAATGCCTATAAGTGGCTTAAAAATCAATAAAATATTTTGAAAAAAATATTGCATAAAAGAAATACCAATCTTAACAGCTGATAGAAATTTCAAAAATCTGCGACTTATACTTTTTGAATTATAACAAATATTTAAAATCGTTTGAGAATAAATCGCTATTTTATGCAATTTCGTAAATATTTAAATTTCAAACAGTCATAAAATTTTTTCCTCTAATTCCGGTAGAAATTTTTTTAAAGATTTTTGAAGAGTAGCTTATAGATAACCTAGTGTTAAAATTTTGAACCTTAAGTATGAACAGAAAAAATGTTATGAATTTTTATCTACAAAATAACTTGCAAATTATCGTGATTTTTACATATTTCGTATAAATTGGAACTTTGAGCACTTATAAAAAAAAATTATGACTTACAATTTTAGATTTTTTTTTATTAGTTAAGGAACAACTTATAAGAAATCTTGTATTAAATTTTCAAGATTTTCTGGTCAGCCAAAAAAATTTTATCGTTATTATAAAAAAAAAAATACTTAAAAAAATTGGAAATTTCAATTGTCTATAAATAGCTCAATAAAATTTAATGGTGTATAGAGAACGCTAATCTTAACATTTGGTGAAAATTTCAAGTATTTACATCGATTAGTTTTTGAGTTATAGCAAAATAAAAAATTTGATTATGTCGAAAACTGGTTTTTCGTAAAAACTCCCGTTTTTCCCAAATTTTTTTTCCCGTCGCATTTAAAAAATATTGGAAATTTTTTACTTTTGACCCCCAAAGTACCAAATAGATTCACTTTTCTTTCAGAAAAGTTGTTACATAAGGCAATCGAAGCATTTTTACTGCCCCAAATCGTGTCGACAGACACAAAAAAAAAAAAAAAAAACCACATCATTGTAAAATCAATACATTCTTCACTCCGTTCAGAATCTAAAAAACGAATGTGTCCAAGGTTTGATAGGTAGTTCATGAAAAGCACAGTTGCGGTATGTGTAGGCATCACATGTTTTAAAAATATATGTAATATAAGCATAAGTTCGGCATAAGTAAATAAATAAATAAACAAAACAGGATAAATAAATAGATAAATAGATAAATAATAATAGCAATAATAAATAAATAGGTAAATAATAATAAAAAAAAAAAAAAAAAAATCGGTGACTAGAAACTAAATCTAAGAATTTGGTAACTATTGAGTTAAGTTGTCTCATAGTCGAATATTCAGATTTTCCAGCTATTTAATCGCGCTTGCTCTGCCTTCGTGTATACCTCTCAAATCCCCCATCGAATTTAGTTGAAAGGCATATCTCGACTATATGCTTCGTTGTTTGGATATCTCCACAGATACTCGTACAAAGAGGTGACTCAATCATTTTAAAAATTACGTACACGGTATGGTGAAATACGCGACACGCGTGATGTAGCTTAAACCCGGTATTATTGTTGTACGTGTTGTTTTTCAACTTTTTTCCTTCCACTCCTAGGTGGCGGTAGATCTTCGGTGTCCGTAAACAACAGCAACAACAATAACAACCACCCTAAGGCGCCGGAGAGGAATTCCGACCCGCTATTCGTGGAGACGTGTAATCGGAAATCGATGGACGTGAAGCGGGCCGCCATCATCGGGAACCCTATGTTCGCATTCGACCCCTCGGCCGCATCTGCGGTGCCCGCTGACCAGAAGCTTCAGAACGCGGGTGGCAGCGACACGATCAAACTCGACGACCTCAACCTCGGCATGGACTACAAACAGCTGATGGAGTACTTCGACAACCTGAAAGAGTCGAATGCTTGATCATCGGTGACGGCGTCTACGGCAGTGTGATCGTCGTCGTCTCTCATCCGCCCTGTTACCGCAGCAACCAGTAACCAGTAACCATCACGCACACTTCCACGCACGTTTACTCACCGTCACTCGTAGTACACGCGTGATTCCTTAACTACTATGTCCTCGTCCCCGCCTCCGTCCTCGTCCACCGTCGCGCACAAAAAGTCAATTAATTCAAATGGTTGTCGATATAAATACTTTGTACGGAAGAAACTATTATTGTAGCCGTGATCTATGGTTGACATTGGAAAAAATCCAATACGTCATTAGAATAGTGTTAGTAATAGTTTGCAACGTAGTCGTAGGTTTAGTCATTTTTCACGTACGGTTGTGACGTAAATTATTTTGACGAATCGACTGTTTACATTCTAACTTAGGTTGTTTCGGGTTGTTCGACGCACGACGGTAGTACGACCTTATGACCACAATAATTGTTATAGTCGTGCGAACACTGCACGGCGTCTAGTCGATAAACTATTAGCCTCTGATGCCACTATTATTGTTTAGTCTGTACAACAATGTCTTTTTAAAATTTATTTCTATAATCTATTTATACACTTCGAACTTTACCTGCTTAAGATTTATTTATCTGACATACCATTACTATTCTCGATAAAAATAAATTATTACATGGTATATGTAATACTTTTATATTATATTACGTTTTTAAACGAGCTTTATAGTGAGTTTACAAAATTAAAAATACCCTTTAACTAGTTCCTGAATTTCTGAATTGTTGTTATATGTATTAGAATCGCAATATCTGAATCCAATGCATAAAATAAATTAAACTAATAAATAACAAAAAATAAATTGTGCCATATCAGTGCTAATTACCCATGTTTTATCCTATTAATATTATATATTACATTTTCTGCTGTTAATAATTAATATTTCTCATTTAGCTCTACACATATTTCTCTGAATGTTCCTAATATTTATTTTATCACTATATTGATAATATTGTTTAATCGATTTCCTTTTTAGATCAATATTATCATTAATCTTAATTTTTTTTTTTTTGTTAAATTTAATTGTTATTTATTATTAACTTTTTAGTTCGATACCTATTATCGCTTTCAATATAATTTTATATATACTTTTGTACATAATATTTATATCTACCAATGTTTTTCAATATCTAATTTATATCAATTATAATACACTTAAAGAGATACTATATTGTAACTTATATATTTATATGTTACTCATGTAGTAAATTTTTTTTTAATTAAACATTAATGATATCTATTTCCAAATAAAATGTCCCCTAAACCAAACAGTTACCACATATATGATATATAATATGGCCTATATAAGAAAAAAATAGATATGCTAGTAAAGCAAAACTACTCACGTTTAATACAGACATAATTATGCGCATTTATTATTTTAAAATGTTCTATATTATAATTTGTTTTTAAATGCATTTTTATTTCACTTTTTATTTTTTAATTTATTTATACAATTCAATAACACTACAATGGTATTATAATTGTTGTTTACTTTTTTTTTTCTGTGATATTGTAAATAATTTGATTTTATTACTGAGTCTTACAGATTTCCAAGCATTTCTTTAATTAACGATTCAAAAATAACATTTGAGAAATTGATTTTAAGTGTTTCTTATTTTTACACGCAAACTATAATATAATATAAAGGAGATACTCATAGATTTTACTTATTTCTCTAGGGAGACTAAAACGGTTTCTCAAAAATAATCAAAAATCACACCGCCGTCCATATAATATATGTTATACAATACTTAAATAATATATTACAACATTCGAGGGTGACCCATTTAAACCGTGCTAGCTTAAAAATATATTACATATTATAATAATGAAAAATAATAAGTTGAAAAAAAAATACTAACCGTTTAAACATTTTAAACTTAACAGTGCAAACAAACTACCTATTTAAAAAAATACCTATTACTTCTAGTCAAAGTATATATTGATATTATATTATATTATATATGTATATTATGTTTAAGCTGTAGTTAAAGTAGGATGTATAAAAAGAATATTATATATGTTGTTTGCCTTATTTTTTGGATGCAGAAGCTTCTAGAATTACAATTTTACTTGTGTTTCATTCGTTATGTGTATTAAGTACTTAGCGTTAGGCTAATGTACAAACACATTATATGTGACACAATGAGACTGTTTTTTGTGTAGTTATTATAATTTTATAGTGTTTTTTTACTTTTATTTTAATATTATTATTTTAATTTTAAGTATAGATACGTATAATTTGTTGCTTCATAGATTATTTATTTGGGATCCAATTATCTGTTCTTTTACATTTTTGTTTTTATATTTTGGTCAATTTTTTTTTACTATTAATAATTCATCCCTTACATAATTCGGTGAAGAAAAAATGTTTTTACCTTCATACTCCGAGTTGTGACCTGTACAACTTATCTAATGATTTCATCAAAATGATAATTTTTATTAGATTGTAATGTAGAAGAAGTAGATGACACTACAATTTAAGCATTGTTATGTTAATGTAAGCAGATATTAATTTTAAATATACAATTTATTAAACTTAAAACAGTTTTATTTATTTGCTGATAAAACGAAAAACCTTAACGTTTTGTATTATGAGTATCGGTGTAGAAAATATTATTATGAACATGGGCAATATTAGGTTTTAAATAATTATATTGTTATGACGATGTTACGATAAGATTGATTTTACTATTACACTGTATCAATGCACTATAATTATATTCATAAGTTGTATTTGAATAAAGTATTTGTTGACTGTTTGATAAAGAACAATGATTCGCTGTATACACTAAATATGTGCTGTGTTTGTACATTTTCCTCCAATATTATAAATATTATATACTTAATAGGTACATAATATTATTATTGTGTAGGATCGTCGTAAGACCATTAAACCAACAGTGTTTGAAATGCAATTGTATCAACATCGATGTTTGTAAACTGTTATTGTCCTTAAGCTGTGTGGAATATGGTTTAATATACAATACTTTAATGTATAAATGTTGTTTTAAAAATGTAACCAAAGCAATTTTAACAAAATGCTTATTTTTTACATTTTGTCTGTTTATCCTTGCCTTCAGATTTAAATGAGGTGTTATAAATAAAACAAGTCTAATATTGCGCACAAAAGTTCAAAACTATGTCCTTTTTGTATTTCTCTGAGTTAAAATTTTAGAAAATCTTTTTAAAAAGAATTATGTAAAAATTATTCAGTATATAAATAAATATTTATATACATACAAACACAGGTAAGACTCTTATGGAATTATTTTGTTCTTTTAATTCTTTTGAACTTTTATTAATAAGACATTTGTATGCCATACCAATAACCTACCTATTTGTCAGCTACGATTCCACTTGGTGTTGTTTTAATATGATGAAAAATATCTCGACGCATGAAAGTACATGATGTTGATATGTAACTGCATTACTGCTATTTATATGCATTTACTGCAATGCTCAAAGGTTGTTCGAACATAAACATCTGCAGATAAAATAAAACCACTCACCTATCTTGACAAAAAAAAAAAAGAACCAGATGTGCCTCGCTCTGCTGTACAGTTGGGGGTGGAGTGCACCTCGTTTATAGGATAGGTCATTATTACAATGGATTTGTTAAATTTGAATGCAATGATAGATATCATTGTATACGAATAACGATTCTGAACGGAGTTGATATGTTTGTCTAGGATATAATACATTGTTATTTATAAATATTGTAAAAAGTATATTTTATTTTGAAACGATAAATATATTTATCAATTAGGATGGGTTGGCAGTTGCATACAGTGACATAGTTTGTCAGTCTAGAATATTATACATTATAATATATTTTACATGTAATTTTATGAAATATTCGCTGTTCAAACGCATATAAAAAAAAATTGTGCCTATGGATTTTAATAATTTTTGAATGACATTAAGAACTACTTCTGTGAAATCTTCTATTACATTTTCAAGTATTTTGTAGAAGCCAAATTTTTTTTATCACCGATTATAAAAATAAAATGTAAAAAATCGAATATTTTAAATGCCTATAAGTGGCTTAAAAATCAATATAATATTTTGAAAAAATATGACATAAAGGAAATACCAATCTTAACAGCTGGTACAAATTTCAAAATCTGCGACTTATACTTTTTGAATTATAACAAATATTTAAAATCGTTTGAGAATAAATCGCTATTTTATGCAATTTCGTAAATATTTAAATTTCAAACAGTCATAAAATGTTTTCCTCTAAGTACGGTAGAAATTTTTTTAAAGATTTTTGAAGAGTAGCTTATAGATAACCTAGTGTTAAAATTTTGAACCTTAAGTATGAACAGAAAAAATTTTATGAATTTTTATCTACAAAATAACTTGCAAATTTACGCAATTTTTACATATTTCGTATAAATTGGAACTTTGAGCACTTATAAAAAAAATTGTGACTTACGATTTTAGATTTTTTTTTTTTATCAGTTAAGGAACAACTTATAAGAAACCTTGTATTAAATTTTCAAGATTTTCTGGCCGGCCAAAAAAATGTTATCGTTATTTTAAAAATAAATACTTTAACAAATTGAAAATTTCAATTGTCTATAAATAGTTCAATAAAAGTCGAAATACTTTGAAAATTTAACGGTGTATAGAGAACGCGAATCTAAACATTTGGTGAAAATTTCAAGTATTTACATCGATTAGTTTTTGAGTAATAGCAAAATAAAAAATTGATTTTGTCGAAAACTGGTTTTGCGTAAAAACTCCCGTTTTTCCCTTATTTTTTTAGGGTTTTTCCCGTCGCATTTAAAAAATATTGAAAATTTACCCCCAAAGTACCAACTAGACTCACTTTCCTTTCAGAAAAGTTGCTACATAAGCAAATCGAAGCATTTTTACTGCCAAAAAAGGTGTCGTCAGGCACAAAAAAAAAAAAAAATAAAAATAAAAAATAAAAAAAAAAACACACATCATTGTAAAACCAATATATTCCATCACTCCGTTCAGAATCTAAAATATCGCTTAGCTCGATTTACTTTATAACTCTGTTCAAAGGTTTAAACATTCGCAACTTCAAAAACTAACTAGTATTAACGAGACCTCGGTTCCTTACGAAGAATAAAACGGAACTGACCTAAAACAGAATAAGTACAAAGATCGAGATCAAAACAAGGTAGGTACTATCAACATGGTAGGTACCAGTATATCCGAAGAATACCTGATTTTACGGGTACCTAACCAATGTTTTCGGATAGTGGGTACCCAATGGTTCTTTTTCCCTTTAATTCAAGTTGAACATAGAGAGTTTTTGGACCATATTTTTCTAGTCCTGTGTAGAGCCTCCACGGATAATTATACCAAACTACGCACATGGGTATTGTTTTTTATTGTTCACGACATCGAGTTACGTTATTTTCACAGTCGTCGAGCGCTCGTCGGATCGACACGGAAACGATTCCAATGGAACGCCAGGGCATACCTACGCGTCGACGCACTTGGGTTGTAACACTCCCTCGCGCTCTACGTACAGTTATTACGAGAAAATGTCGATGTAACAATACATTTTTTGCAATTTCCACATTATCAATTATGATTGATCTGTGCTCATCTTAAAACTTAACTATATAAGCTATAGTGCATTCTATACGCATATAAGCACTGACAAATGGTGTAAATCATGAGATGGGTTCGATAACACAAAATAACGGTTCAAGGTTATCACTTACAATAACGATTACTGCTATCGAAACATCAATTGGCCCGTTGTGCATATTTATTTTAACAATGAAATCACACATTCGTAGGTTTCCAAGCTGAGTGAACATTTATTAGGTAATTTTATGGAGAAATGGATCGCTCTCGATTTATATTTTATGAACATACGTTATTCTATAAGTATTCTACTCGAGTAGATACATGCATTCGTATTTTTTTCGACCATATAATAGAACATGTTTGTAGTGCTGACATTCTAATTTAGAAATAAAAATTGTTTTGATTTTGATCTATTCGGTTCAGGTAACTACCACAAAAGGAGATTTGATTGAATTTTAGGGAGGGGACTTAAATGCCAATTGTTGCAAAATAAGTACTTACCTATTTTAATATTTTATACTACGAAATTTAATAATTTTTTTTTGGGGGGGGGGGTTAAGCCCCTAAAGCACACCCCAATTTCCGCCTATGGTCTCTACAACAAAACATACAAGTGTGTTTCGATATTATTTTATTCGTTTTACAGCCAATAAGTTAACATTCTAAAATAAAGAACCATCTATACAATTTTAAATAAAAAAATATTATATGGGCTTATATTTCACATGTTGAATGAAAATAGATGTTTAAAATAATATTAATTTTAGTAAAGTAGGTTTATCAGAATAAAATGTTTATAAAAGGTGGAATTGTGGTTTACCGTGGCTATTCGATTTAATTACTTAAAAATGTAATTCTAGTATTATTTTTAAAATCAATACAGAAAATCTTATTCCAATGACGGATTAACCACTATGCTCGTGAGACTTGAGCCTAGGGTGGCAAATTTTTTATGTTATATTTTTTTTATTTTTAAAAAAAAATGAAAAAATGAAAAAAAATATCTACATTAAATAAAATCATTCGTACTCTTTATGAATTTACAGATTGTAACCTGTAATATTATATGCAATTCAATATTTGTATTAAAGTGTAGATTAACAATTATTCAACCATAATACCTTTGAACCGTTTCTCACTCCCGGACGGCTATACCCGATTACCCATTACTCTTCGACGTTAGCCAATTCAAATTACGATCTTTGGATGATTTATAAAAAGGAGGCATGACTCAAGGCGTAGAGAAGATTTATCAGCCATTATCTTAATCGGTTCAAACTTTTTGGCGTGAGTTTTGGTAAATTGAGGTGTCGAAAAAAAGCAGAAATTCACAAACACTTTAGATAAACTAACTGTGTGTGGAATTGAGGAATATTTTTGAAAGAGAGAAAGACTTAGGATCGTTGTATACCTTCTTCTTAATGTTCCTTTTCTATCGAAGGTTGGAAATCATCATGGCTATGATGTCTTTGTTTTTAGCTATAGTGAATAGTTCCTTATTGTTGCATTGGAACCATTCTCTTAAATTTTGCAGCCAGTGCATTCGGGGTCTTCCTCTGCTCCTCTTACCGCAAATTTTCCTCTGTATTACTGAATGTAATAGTTGATATTTCTCCCCCCTCAGCATATGTCCAAAATATTACAGCTCTCTAGATTTATATCGTTTATCACCTCTGGTTTTTTGTTTATTCTTCTCAAAACTTCTGCGTTTGTAACCTTACCAACCCAAGATATGTTGAGAATTCTACAGACATATCTTTGTATACCTTGCCGAGGAAAATTATATAATATATATATAGTTGGAATTTCTATGTTTTAAAGTTATAACTAACGTGGTTTCAAAACCATCACGATTATATAGTATAGCTTTATTATTTATATTATATTTGGTTTTGTATAGAAAAAATGTAATATTTAATTGAAAAACAATTATTTTTAATACAAACGACACTTGTATTTTTATCTTGCTTGCTATCAATAATCAATTACTAATATAGTAATCAGAAAATAATTACATTTATTATCAACAGAGTAAAGTGTTACAGTGAATAAAGTTTATTTTATAAAATCATGGTTAAAAATATGCAATTAAATTTCTTAGTGCATATGTACTCACTAAATTATTTTAGAATACGATTGCCTATACCGTTGGCAGGTTACCTTGTACAGGATTTCCCATGGACATAATTTCACTAGATTTTTGTAGTGTTTGCATAAGCCTCTAAAAAAATACAGATCGTTGTAAAATTTAAAGACTATATACTATTTACTATTTTCAACAATGCCATAAAACATTCCGACAGGTGCATTATTATTTTTACCGTTTCGAAAGTTAAAAATTAAATTTTTTCCGAATTAATACCTACATAATTGAATATTTATTTTGTTAAACATTTTGTATGATATTTTCCCGATTTGAAAACGTTCGACGCATTAATACTCTTGATATATTGATTATTACTTTTGAAAATGTTTTATTGCATAAACCCGTTCTAAAAAATAATCTAGACGAGCTACGGTAGCAGTTTAATTTGAGTTTACATTGAGTTTACCTGTACAATTTGAATGATGAACACGCCGAACATTAAAAACGACATGGTCATCATTGAACGTTCGAACGAAGGTTTCAAGAACGCAGAAATATTGTTCAGCAGAAACTGTTGTTTGTTATTCTCTGTTTGCCGTCCCTCTGTGTTTAATGCAATCCGTCGATCAATCAAGTTCCGGCGACTTCGATGACTATCAAGTCTTGCGTTGAAAAACGCATTTTGCAGCAAACTCAACAGATAATCTAAAATAACGTTGCGGTTATTACACGTTAAGTGATTTTAAATTCCAGCTAGAAAATATGTTTGTTATATTTTATCCAAGAAAATATGAGCCAAGTTGCCACTATGTTTTCTATATTGTAATAGTCGAAAAAAAACATACGTGTCAGTTGTGACTATATGCCACGGAATTCCACATTTTAAATTTAAAGAGACTTGGATGAATTCCAAATATTCATGTCGGAATTTTAATTCCCTGTAATGTATGACCATTTACGATCAAGTATTATTATCTTTAGTAATGTTGTAGTTAATGCTATTGAAAATAAACCATACAATAATTCCATACATATTATGACAAGTGACAATAATATTATGATAAAATTAAACCGAGACACTATTTTTATTTTCAATTTGAAAATCAGACAATTTATAGTATTTTAATACCATTCCCTGAATACTCAATTAGTAGAATTTGAACTCAATGCAATATTAAACCTCTATCAAAAAAAAAATAAAATAAAATACATTTTACGTTGTTCCAATTAAAGTTCAATCCAAATCTCAGTTACATTTAAGGTCAATTTACATATTATTTGAGCTTGAAATACGAACAGACATAACGTATCGTATTTCACTAGATAACATTAAATGTTAAAAAAAATTAAATACATTAAATGTTAAATGTTCTTTTTTTTACATGAAAACATTTTTTTTTCTTCTATATGTTCTCGCAGAACGGAGTACGTATCGTCCAATGCCGGAGGGAAGAGGGGAAATGAAGGGTCGTGACACCTCACCATCGGATAATCGAAATGAAAGTCGGCATTTACGGCAAATAAAATTTTTTAAACAATATAACAATTAAACAATCGAAAATTAAATATTTTTTAAAAACATTTGAATTATAAAATATATGGCCACTTTCACACGAGACAATTTTGTCCTTTTAACTCAGTTAGCTTTCAACATAGATCGAAAACGCACTATTGCTATATGTTTTTTATATCGTCGTATTCAAAAGTATCGAAAACAACGAAGTCGTATTTACTGGGTGCGCCCGATTAATCAGAGAAGATATGAAAGGGGAACATTCGTTTCTTTATAACATCATATTCTTACAGGTACTTAATCAATAAATATAATGATAAATTATAACATACATGTAACTAAATATATATTGCATTTGTTTTTAGACTAAATATGCATATTATGTACTTGCATATATGTATTTGATTTTCAGGAAAAAATCATTTTAGAATTGTATTTGTTATTATTGCTCCGGCTTTAAATTTTTTTCGAGTCGGAAATTTTGGTATGACAACCCCCGTCAGATTTTTTTCTTGTGCCGGCCCTGGTAACGTCCCGCGGTAAATTACAATCAAAAGTTATTGCAAGAAAATCGCTATTACGTTTAAACACAAACAAGTTGATGATAATAATGGATGCTATTTTAGCGTCTTCTTAACATTTCTGCCCATGTATACTGATAACGCGCATTCACACCTACTTACGTATCTTGTTGAACAGTTGGTTTTTGGCGTCATGCAGATACGAGAGCACTACCGTCTTTACCGGTACAGATTCGAGTTGTTCTTCTCGTTCGTCACCGTCGTCGCCACTAACATCATAGTCATCCACTTCCACCCTGACATCGTCTTCATAATGCTCACCTTCGTAGTCGTTGACCGCTTCATCGCGATTTCCGGTTACATCGCTCGTGTTATCCTCAAGACGGGTGTCCACAGTTTGCCCTAGCCCTACCGGATTTCCGGTTTCCACCCCACGATCGTCAGTCCTGGTCTTGTCCAGGCCTTTGACGCTGTCGCCCTGCGTTTCGTGGCCATCGTAGTGCGTTTCATCGCCGTCGTTGTCCTGCGTTTCGTCACTGCCGTCCTGCGATGCACCACCTCCTCGAACGTCCTTCACGTCAACTCGAACGTAATTTATTGGACCTTCATCGTCACCGTTGCCCTCTGCCTCGATCGATTCGCTTTTCACCTGAACGCCGCACGGCATGGACACGTTGTGCCGCGAACCGCCTTCGCTGGTAAACGTGCACAGACGTGTCCATTTCGAGGTGTCATCATCGTCGTCATCCGCCGCCCGAAAAACGTCCCCGGTGATCACGAGCATTACGAGCGCGGTCGTTTTCGCGGACTGCATGGTGACGGCAATTTTCGTTGTAATTTATTTATTTATTTATATTTATTAACGGGAGGGAGCTCAACGATTTAAAACACATTGTAGGCGCCACGCGACGACTGCGATGAAAGTGCGACGCGGCGTAGAACTATGTACGATATACGTAGTATTGCTTCGTGATCCCGGACGACGCCGTTACGCATTTTCGCAAGCGTCACGATGCGTGCGGACTTAACGACCCGTTGAAAGGCACCGGACGAGGACATTATTCTAATTGTAGTTCTAACATCTACGGCATCTCAGGAGAGAACGTAGAAAAATCAAAACGGTACAGTTTCAAGACACGCGCGTACGTTACACAGTACGGTAAACATGACGAATTCGTACGGAACGATAACTGTACGGTGGTAAACTTCCGTGCCTAGTTAATCCGAGTTCACGCATCGCGATGAACTACTAATTAAGGTACCGGAAATGTCGTTGGATTTAATCTCAACTGTAGTCGTCGTGAAATGCATCCTCGGTGGCAAAACACACTTTGCGAGCAGTACGTGAATCAGTGGGAATGTACCTTTTTGAGGGACGTCTAAACCTGTACCGATTACATGTTGTCTTTCGTGGCATGGATTCGTCATCAATCAGACGATCAAATGTGTTCATTGCAGTGGCGGATATAAGGGGGATATTTCGTCCCTCCCCCTATGAATATAATGTATAACCACCACTGGTTCACTAACGATATACGATCAACAAAATCAATTAGATGTTTGTAAAATAACGAAATCAAAACAATCTAATTTCCTCTTTTATTTTATATAACGAATCAACTCATCATGATAAGGTTAACAACTGGGATTTCAAAAACATTGAATGTTTAAAAACTCTTTTTTATTTCCTTGATTTATTTTAACTTAGAATATGTCCTTTGTTTTAGAATCCTTCTCGACTTGGTCACATCAATCGTTTTTATCTGTTTATTGTCTTCCTTCTGTAATAAAATAACGAACACATTCAAGCGTTGAACTCTTGGTCCGCCTATGATTCTAAAGAACCTAAGTTCAGTGCTTTGGATCTGTAATAGCCTGGATAATTGCGGATTTAATTTTGACAAAGAATCCAAAATTTCGAAATCTATGTTTCTTGTTGTAACCAATTACCAGTTATATCAGTTATATATTCACATAAACTAACATTAAAAAAAAAATATATATATATACATCAAATTTATACACTCTTTTGCCTTGACAAAGGCGTCAACAAATCTATTATTAATATATTTATTATTATTATCGTTAGTTGATGGTAAACAATCTCAATCACGAAATTAAGAATATTTGAAAGCGGTCGCTCTGCATTCCACAAGCGTATACCCAAATAGATTTATTTTGTAAAGTATCATGTACTGCTAAATTTACATTAATAAATAAATATCATATTATAAACGGACTTGATAAATAATAAAAATAAATAAATAAATAAAGACATTATTCATTTCATATACCATGGGAATCAAAAATAAATACGAAAAATATGTATTATGGTTTTTATTTGTACGCAGGTAGTCGAAAAGTTAAAACATAAACCTAGCAACTGCTGTAACTCCGTTAGGCAGAAACAGTACTCGGAGTGATTTTGATTGCATATTCGGAATCCCCTGATTTTCCACTTTCAGATTGACTGTTGTCAAAAAGTCCGTACCAACAAATTTAAAAATCTAAAAGCGCATAAATCAGTGACCTTGACTCCTATTTACCTTCTACAACGTTGTTGGCACACGAGTTCTCGACTTCTCTTATCGCCAAGTGACCTTTGAATTTAAATCGTATTTATATTATTATCTCAGTTCATTATAATCGCTACTCGTATTATCAATAATTTATCAATTGTTATCACTGTTACCGTTATCTTGTTTTGATTATGTGCAATGTGTTGACAAAACAAATCGTAGAAAACTAACGACAGGTGGCGGGCCACCGTTCATTTGGAATTTCATGATAATTTTATGAACGTCAATATTCAATAATAACCTTGCTGTCATTGCTGTCGCCCGCGAGCCTGGTTCAGTTGAATTCTTTTAGGTACCTATCAGCCAGAAGATGTTGGACGAGCTGGCGATCGATTATGCGGAGTACCTGAAGGTCGACAACGAAAATGAGGTGAAACAGTTTAATTATTTCGCGTTATCAATTTGACGATGATTAATATGTTCACATTGTTCATTGGTAGGTCGGCGCACTAAAAGACGTCGTTGAAGACATGCTCACTCGGCTGGAAGAATTTCAGACGTTCATGGAAATGGTACGTGTTGTGTGGTCGATTATGTTATCCCTGTTGTCCACTTTGTTACCAATTATTCCATGGTATTAATCGTCATGTATTTTGACTATTTGCTTTTTTTCTTTAAGGTGCGAGCGCTGCGTGTTGAAAGTACTGTGATGCATTACGATACAATTAAAGGTATGAAGTCCAAGGTTACTGAACTCACTGACACCGTAAACAAATTGGAAAAACTTGTCAATAAAGTTGCTGAGGATGTTGAATTAGTTGATCAACAACTAACTGAAGCTGAGGCTTGCATGCCAGTCAACAAGGATGGTCCACTGAACTCAATTTTAAAACCTTTTTTCGTAAATATTTTACATTTATAATACTATATTACAATGTACAGCATTTCAAATATTAGGAATATTAATTTTAATCATCTTCAACTTTAAAAATTAAATTCTTTGTTCCTAATTAAAGAAAATAATGTATACTTAAGTAATTTCAACTACCTGCTATTTAATTTTGATCAAATTTCATTATTGAATTCTTAAGTAAGAATTTTATTCTTTTAAACAAGAAAATGTTTTACTTGATCTATTCTTTATTATAAATACATGGCAAAAACATTATTAATAGCTTAATTTAGAGTTGACATAAGATATATATACATACATACATACATACATACATATATATATATACAAGCAAAAAAATTAAAACTGAATTTAATTAAATCTTTAGATTCTTAATTTTGTTATCTTGAGTTTTGACTATTTGATATGTACCTAATAACTTTTTCTATAGTTAGTTGATTATCTATATTTTAGATATAATTAATGTTATCTAGAACAGCAGTTCTCAAAATTTTTATGACAACGGAACCCTTAAGAAATAGTTTGTGTTTCATAGAATCCCAATGTTTCTAACTCCAATTTAAATTCAATTTTTCAATTATTTGTTGAAAAACCGACATTCCAAAAAATATTTTAGGATAGTTCATGACTATTATTTGCTACAATTACTCTTCTCAATATTCAAAAATATCTTGCACAACTCTTTAAATTGTCCTATAAAACCTACTTTGAAATTAGCCATCAGCATGCCTCTGGTAATGTTCAACTGCATTTAATTATTCTTCTTCTTCTCTTGGTTTTGGCTTTTAAGACTATGTTGCTAAATACAAATCTTACCATCTTTACCTGTCCTCAGTAGCTCCTCTACATCTGATTTCTGATTTTATCCTTTTTATATCTTTTTGCGAATACATTTAACTATTATAATATTAAAATTATGATTATTTTGTCTAGAAAAAACAAGAAGACCATTCTTCTGCAAAACAATTACCTGCTTACGAACCTCCGATAATTTTTAAATCTGATGATTATTTTGAAGCAACAGAAGCAATAGATGCACTTAAAATAACTGAAAGTGATACCACCAACAAATAATTAAAATGTAGATTATTTTATGTAGATTGATTGAACTAAAATAAAATAAGTTATATATTATGTTTTATTTTAACATTTCTGTATGAGATATAATTACTAACAATTTATATTTTCTCAAAATTGTATTATTTGTATTTAATTATACTTAAATAATGCAAATTATACTTAAATATTAATTTTTTAAATACAGTTAATTTTAATTTTTTAAAAGTTTTTGTTGTTATTGTAAACTTAAATAAGACTGTCTATTATTTCAAGAAAAATTTATTTAATTTGGCTACCGTTGTATCACTTACTGATTTAATAAAAATTATCAATAAACATATTCTATGTTTCAGCAGAACTTACATTTTAAATTATGTTTCTCAAATTAATATTAAAATATTAAACCTAAAATTCAAAAATGGTGATTTTTTTTTATTGTTTTGTATTATTTAATATGTTATTATGTATATATCATTCATCTGTTTTATAATTAATATTTCTAATTACTTTAATTTTATTGCACCTAACTCAACTCTATCATTAAAGGATGATTAGATTATTTTTCTACATCATAGCAATTATAATTAAAATAACAACAGTTAATATCTAGTTTTGGTGCATTAAATAATTACAATAAAAATGTATAATTATACTTATTCCATTGATTAGATTACTATATGATAGATTTATAATGAAATTCAATTATAGTGAGTTAATACAGGAAAGGTTCAATATAAATGAAGTAAGTAGAGTAAATAGCAGTTTCTCTGTATTTTTTAGAAATTCTATCAACAATTTAAAATGTAATGCAAAGCCTTTGGTCTTATTGAAGTTTTAATACTGAGGCTTAATAGGAGAGCAGATTGATGTTTGAATTGGACTTTTGTTTAACAGTTTTTTCGGGAGTTGCTTGAGTAAGATTATTTTTAAATATGTGCCTTCAAGTAAAAAGATAGGTTTTATCAAACGTTAATTTACTGTCCAAATCACATTCATTTGTTATTGTTAATTTTTAATAAAATCTAATGAAAAACTATTGACAAATCTTTTTCTTATCTATTTATTCTAATAAGCATTTATTTAAATAATATTGATTAGATGTACAAAATGACAAAATCATTGTTTCTGTTTAAAATGCATATCATTTGAATAAAAATATTTCATTGGAATTAGTTTACTATTATTTAAAAACTTATTTGAACTCTGGTTTTTTTGCTCTTGCCAAATAATTGTGTGCCAACTCTTATTTTTTTAATTATAAAACCATGTATTGTTATGTAATGAACTAATGAGTAGTTTTAATTTTATTCAAATTTCTAATGCTGACAAATTTAGATTATTAAAGGCGCAATTACTAAAATATACATAATTATATACTATCGATGATTTAGATTGTATTATAATATGTATTTTAATATAGACTGTAATTTATAATAATAAATAGATGTATAATAAACAAATTTTTCTAAACTGCAAATAATAAGTGCTAAATTTGTTTACGAGTTACGATTTAATAGTTTAAGTGTTTTTACCATATTGTGGGATGAGATTTAAATTTGTTCTCCTTAAAGGAATAAATCATAAAAAAAACTATAACGACGATTAATAAAATTAGCATTTTAATGTACATTCGTATCGCCCAAATCCTATTTACTTCAAAATCTACCATTTTGTACAGTGATTTTAACTGTGCATCAGCATATTACGCAGGGGCGTATACAAGGGGGGGGCGATAGGGGCGATCGCCCCCCTGGACATTGTTGAATGTATTTACAATAATTAATGTTATGGGCTATGAAAGTGGGTAAAAATTAGAAGTTTAAACAAGCGAAACGATCGAAAAATTTTGATCCGCCAATTTATTTATAATCTGTACACTGTCGTTTATGTACAAATTTTTTTATAAGAACCTATGATTTGAGTTTAAATTTCGCCCCCCCCCTTGGAAGAAGAGCTGAATACGCCCCTGATATAACGAGGAAATCACCATTTTATGATTATACCTAATTGATTTTAGAACATGAGCTCAAAGAAACAATTTGTTTTCTAACTAATTGCAATTTTGGAATTAAAAAGTTTTAAGTATTTAGGTACCAAACAATTTATGTTTTCAAAATTTGTTTTATATTTTCTGAAGCATACGTTCGAAAATCAAAACAAAATTGAATTTTTATGTAAAATCGAATGGTATACATTATGAATAATATTAAATATATGCTTAGGATAATGTTTTACAATTACTTTTACAATTAACAATCCATATTATTTAGAAGTTATGAACGAGCATTAACATTATGAAAAAGAACCGGATGGGCCTCGCTCTGCTGTACCGTTGGGGGTAGAGTGTACCTCGTTTATAGGATAGGTCATTATTACAATGGATTTGTTAAATTTGAATGCAATGATAGATAACATTGTATACGAATAACGATTCTGAACGGAGTTAATATGTTTGTCTAGGATATAATACATTGTTATATATAAATATTATAAAAAGTATATTTTATTTTGAAACGATAAATATATTTTTCAATTAGGATGGGTTGGCAGTTGCGTACAGCGACATAGTTTGTCAGTCTAGAATATTATACATTATATTATATTTTATATGTACTTTTATGTCAATATTCGCTGTTCAAACGCTTATAAAAAAAAATTGTGTCTATGGATTTCAAAAATTTTTGAATGACAATAAGAACTACTTCTATTAAATTTTCAAGTATTTTGTAGGAGCCAAATTTTTTTTATTACCGATTATAAAAATAAAATGTAAAAAAATCGAATATTTTAAATGCCTATAAGTGGCTTAAAAATCAATATTATATTTTGAAAAAAAATATGACATGAAGGAAATACCAATCTTAACAGCTGGTAAAAATTTCAAAAATCTACGACTTATACTTTTTGAATAATAACAAATATTTAAAATCGTTTAAGAATAAATCGCTATTTTATGCAATTTCGTAAATATTTAAATTTCAAACAGTCATAAAATTTTTTCCTCTAAGTCCGGTAAAAATTTTTTTAAAGATTTTTTTAGAGTAGCTTATAGATAACCTAGTCTTAAAATTTTGAATCTTAAGTATGAACAGAAACAATTTTATGAATTTTTATCTACAAAATAACTTGCAAATTATCGTGATTTCTACATATTTCGTATAAATTGGAACTTTGAGCACTTATAAAAAAAATTTATGACTTACGATTTTAGATTTTTTTTATCAGTTAAGGAACAACTTATAAGAAACCTTGTATTAAATTTTCAAGATTTTCTGGGCAGCCAAAAAAATTTTATCGTTATTATAAAAAAAAAATACTTAAAAAAATTGGAAATTTCAATTGTCTATAAATAGCTCAATAAAATTTAACGGTGTATAGAGAAAGCTAATCTAAACATTTGGTGCAAATTTCAAGTATTTACATCGATTAGTTTTTGAGTTATAGCAAAATAAAAAATTTGATTATGTCGAAAACTGGTTTTGCGTAAAAACTCCCTTAATTTTTTAGGGTTTTTCCCATCGCATTTAAAAAATATTGAAAATTTTTTACTTTTGATCCCCCAAAGTACCAACTAGATTCACTTTCCTTTCAGAAAAGTTGCTTTAAAAGGAAATCGAAGCATTTTTACTGCCAAAAAAGGTGTCGCCAGAAACAAAAAAAAAAAAAAAATAAAAAAAAAAACATACATCATTGTAAAACCAATAGATTCCATCACTCCGTTCAGAATTAAAAAAAAAAAAAAAAACACAAAAACACACATCATTGTAAAATCAATACATTTTTCACTCCGTTCAGAATCTAAAAATCATAGGGCTCAGTTCTTCCTTTTCATTCATTAAAATTTGAAATGCTCATTAAACATCAGCCAATTACCTTAATCTTTTTACATTTTTAATTTGATTTAATTTTTAACTATGAATATTAACATGTATTTAAAATTTTAGAGTTGTAAGTAAATGTGTATTTATTAAGTATTGTAAATTTGTGTTAATTTGGTTTCAAGTAATTAACAGTCGATGATCACTTAAGGTAAAGAATGATTAATTTTTTTTTTTTTTGTCGTGTAATAGTTGATCTTTGCACCAAGATCGTTTTAGGCGACGTGGATAATTTCCGGGGAGTGTGAGAGAGAATAATCGTTAATTAAAGTTTTCGGATGATTAATAAGACGTTTATGGAGTTGTTTGTAAGGAGTTATAGTAGTTTTTTTAACTGTATGTATGTTTAGATAATTGTGGAAAGTTTCGTTGGAGGAGCGATAAGTATAAAGAATTATTAAAATGAATAAAACATACTTTTAGTATAAGTGTAGATACAAAAAAGTTACGGAATATTTCCAAGAGGAATGAAAGTCAAAAATAATAAAACTTGGGGTCCAGTGAAAGTTTTTTTTTTCATTCTTCGATCGTTAATCAGTCGTTGACCGTAGCAATATAGTTTAATTATTCGGGATCCACATCATCTATAAATGTCATTTGGCATTCTCTGAATAAGAGTATCAGGATCACCAGCTACTGCCTTTTCAGTTGAATTATGTTACCTGTTGACTTATTTTGACTTGTTTTAAAAGTACTATAAACATTATAATTTCTAAATATTAATATTGGAAATAAATGACAAATATATACATAATAAATAAATAAATAAAAAACACTGATTATTTTTTTATCAATTATATCTACGTTTATTAATGTTATAATTTATTGATCATACATTCAAAGTTAATTTTTAATCGTTTTTCGTTTTGGCATTAAATGAGAACAGTTTATTATAATATCCCGTGAGAATCCAAATCATGTGTTTTCGGTTTTAATGAAAAATAATATTTCTTAGTAGCTGTTGTTATAGGCAATCTAAAAAAATTAACTATTTTCTTAGTTACCAATGGAGACTGTTGTTGATACCTCAATCACAGAATTATTTCCGTACTTGATGTATATTATGTCGGTTTCATAAATTTTATGTTCCGTATTAAGAACTAATTGTGTTTTATATTAATTTCAAACATTTATACCTATTAGAGTATATTAAATGTATATATATGTATAAGTATCTTATTATTTGTATACTTAATTTATTGTAATTGTTAAATTGTAAAACTATGAATAATATAGAAGTAACATGTATCTGCACTGTGATCGGTCACCTGAGAATAATGGAAATGATATATACAATGAAGAAATGCTCGCTGTGTAAGGAGAGAGATGTTTCTTTAGAACCAGAAGAATGGTGAAGTTCTTATGAAAAAAAATCTAAGGCAGATTTTTCGTATCAAGATTTTGATATGGAAAACATCAATTTCTAAAAAAAAAAAAAAATTACAATTTTATCATCGAAATCCTCAGTCTATCTATTTTTGGCATACTCGCGGGGCGATATGTCGACAGTATTACTGTATTCTAACCAAAGCTTGAAATGTCCATGTTTGATAGCATGAAAGCGTGTGGTAGAGAAAAGGTGTTTGGTGGAGGTCAATAATTGGTTAGTGTGCGCATCGTCCTGCGGTGTCCTGATCGACCAACGGTTGAGCGAAGACAACATCACCGCCTCTGCCACTCTGCACCATAGCCACCAAACGGTCGTCGGCAATACAGATGTCAAAGCACAAAAGGCAAGTGAACGCGGACTAGGGGCAGCGTTGAAGACTGATTATCACGGCTGTGGAACAAGGAAACATTGGTGGCGTTCAGGATGAAAGTGGTATTGAAGCTGCGGGAAGAGCATTACGCGGAGTATTATAAGCTAGACGTAATAAATAAGTCGTGGGAAGACGTGCTGATGGATTTGATGCCGAAAGAAGAAACATATAAACATATGCTGGCGACGGTGTTCATATCGAAAATTGAAACACACTCGTTGAACAAAGCTCGTAATAATTCTTTTACCTATTGAATGAAAAAGTCGAATGATGTAAAAATGTGATTGAACATGTAAGAACATCGAATGTACATGCGATTAAAAAAAAAAAATGTCCAAGGTGCCAGTAGTATATGTTTGTAAGATATTGGTTGTTTTTGAAGACGCGACCGACAGGAGCAGTAACAAGCGCTATACGTCGTGACGACTATAATCAAATATATCATATAGTTATGGCGTCAAAATTAGTTTTTCCTCCATCGGACAATGAAATCGTTTTACAAGAATTACAGGCGATTTATATTTTGGATAATTTGGCCAATGCTAATCATACAAAATATTACACCGAAGGACAGGTTTGCGATTGAACGTAACACCATTACCGCTGATTAAGCATACATTTATATAATTGATTTGTATCGATGATGGTATGCAGCTACCAAATTCGTCGCGTTCAGTAAAACACATCAGATAAAATGGGTCACGTCTTGGAAAACGTACTTTAACTACGCCTAACGTTGCCTAATCCCAGTGATTGAACGAATACTGGTAAACGAGAACGTGGTATGGTCGCTGGCATCAAATTCGTAAATTTTAGCGCTCTGTTACGTGGGTCGATCGCGGTCGAATGACTGTTGCTATGTGGTAAAATCGAAAGCAAATGTACTCATAATTGTCATTTTCGATTTGGTCGCACGGCTAAATGATTCGATTACTACTCACAATATCTAAAGTAATAAATATTTAACACATTATGACATTGAAGTGTATCAAATAAATATTGGATTTAATTAATTAAATATAATAAAACCAAATTATTTTTAAATGGATATGGCCGTTGATATGCACGTTATTTATTACTTATTACTATACTTCAGACTTCGTTTACATGGGTCGATCGCGGTCTAACGATTATAACTGCATGACAACGCGTCGAATTCGATGGAAAGTGTTTTGTTTTTACACGTTAAGTTGTTTACCTCTATGCACATACCAAAAACCCTTATATCATTCTCAATCGTATCCAACAATCTCTTTTTTGGTCTTGCTTTTCCTCTTTTTCCCTTGAACGTTAATTTTTAAAACCATTCTTACTGCTTTTGTTTTTTCTCGCCTTATTACATGCATAAACCATTTCAGTCTATTTTTTCTCATCTTTTCCACTATCGACGTTACACAAATACTGCTTCTCAGATATTTGTTCCTTATTTTATCTTCTCTTATCATTCCACTCGTCCGTCCTTCTCATTTCCGCAACGTTTATGTAAGACGCTACACCCGCAAATGTTGTCTTTGTTTTACAAACGTATACAACATAGCGAATCTATGTTCAGTAGCGCCAGTTTTATGTTGTCACGTTTTTGAAGTGAACTTATTATCAAATTTAAAAAAAAATTAGGGAAGAATATTATTATTTGTATCTTCTCGTATGTTTTTTTCCCGTTATTTTAATTCTTAAGCGATTTGGGAGATTTTTTTTGTTGTAAATTGTAATACTTTAGATTTTACTTTAGGCCGGTTCATTTTAATATTAAAGCAATCAACATATAACTGGTACTACTAAATGCAGATTTGCTATGTATTGTGCGTTTTAATACTG
>JASXSY010000707.1:0-160617 GCA_034509805.1 Sipha maydis | reverse complement strand
CCCCCTTCCGAATTACATACTACTTTGGGAATCTGACATTTCATATAATGCATTTGAACAGCATATTACTGAAATTCAGATGAACCTCTATTTAGATCCATGCATGAGGTGGGAAGAACACGAAACAATATATCCAATAATTGCAAAAGTTGCTAAAAATCTTTTATGCTTACCTGCATTATCAGCATCTTCTGAATGAGTTTTTTCTACCGCCGGAAATATCAAAATGTAATAGATTAAATCCGGAAAATGTTTCCGCTCTAGTTTTCTTAAAGCAAAAAAGTAATAGTCATATATTATTTAAATAATAACACTTTATTATTTTACGTTTTCTCTTAATTATATAATATTATAATTTAAAATATATATATTTTGTTAGTACATATCATGATTTTTTTTGTATTATTTTTGTGATTAAAAATATGAAATATTGTAAAATATCACAACAGTACGATTATCTGAATATATCCGTATAGTATAATATACGAATATATGCGAATAGTATGATCATTCGATTATACCCGAATTATATGCGAATACTCGGATATAATCGGATTATCAATATTCTAATTAATTTTTATCCAGATTTAAAAATATCCGAGTATTTGGATAGTTCCAATACTATTTACGAGGTAAATTGTATTTCTTCGATATTTTTTTAATTTATTTGTTTGTTTGTTATTTCTCTTGTTAGTATTTCGAATCGGTATTACCTATTCCGCAAATCATTCGAGTCATTACTGCGATATATTACGTTATTTTGTATTTTATTATTTTTCAGAAATTTGAATCGATTTTACACAGCACGGATGACCCAACGACAGTGTGGGTACAGTTAGGTATACGAAAACCAATGAACAATGCATGATTTATTAACTGCCATTAATTGAATCATCCCACGTTCACTTCATTCATCATTCATTAATGAATATCGTCAAATTAAAAAAAATCTCGCTAACAATAAAACTACAAATACATTTACTTGATAAACTCTTTTTACCGAATACGATAATTATTATTATTATTCTCATTTTCGTACGTCATGACGGTTCCTTCTTTGTATGCATAATCTTTTAGGAAATTATAATGAAAACTACACTCTCTTAAACCCGTATCTATAAGAAAAAAAAACAATACCAGAACCTATCGAATAATGCTGTGTGCTCCCTTGCATAATAATACATCATAAAGACGTAAATGGACCATTTTTTTTTTCAATTTATTAAATTTTGGTTATCTAACTAATATATCAATGTATCATTATGCCGGATTGTTTCGACACAATCGATACGTTCACGCGTTCACCGTGTTTGACTCGTAATCGTAACGTTTGCCAATTCGACAAAGATATTACGTATTAAGATGATGCGAATTGAGTACAGATTACTCTGCAATGATATTACGACTTCTAGATTGCGATGAGACCCTGAGAGGCTTTAGGCACGGATTCGTTACGGTAATTATAATACGCCATATTTAAATCGTTCGTCTTAAACTACCACCCATGGGGTCATCAGAGTCTCGGGCGGCGTTGATGCATACGGTTAACTATTTGATTATTATGGTAATAACAATATAATTTGTAACACGTATAACAGTGTAACAATGAACGTATTGTTATATGTATAACATTCATGTCAGTCTGCTTAACCGTAATAGTAATAGAAATAATAACTCATAATTCATAATAATAGTAATAATAATCGCATCAATCTACTAAATTGATATTGACAATCACTAAATTATTTACGTGAATTCAATTAATCATGAACATATAACACAATGTTAGTGTAATATTATGCTGTGTATACGAGCACATAAAGATTTAATTTTTCCCCGGCGTTTTAAATTCTCAAAACGTATGCTACGGCCAGAGTTGGGCATTAGTCGAATAAAAAATTATTCGATTGATTATTTGAATAAAAAATTATTCTCCATTGATTTATTCTAAGTTTTATTTTTGATTTTTATTTTTATTCATTATTCAACGAGTTATTCTAGATTTTTTTATTCATTATTTGGTTTTTTATCATTTATTATTCAATTATTCGTTATTCATTATTCTTCATAGTCGTGTTTATCTCAAATAATTTGTAGATAATTTAAAATACTAACTTAATTGAAAATGAAAACCGGTGTGTTTCTTTTATATTGTTATATATGTATTAGCTAATATCTGGCCGGCCAGAAAATCTTGAAAATTTAATACAAGGTTTCTTAGAAGTTGTTGCTTAACTGATAAAAAAAAATCTAAAATCGTAAGTCACAATTTTTTTTATAATAAAAATTGCGAAAATTTGCAAGTTATTTAGTAGATAAAAATTCATAAAAATTTTTCTGTTCATACTTGAGGTTCAAAATTTTAACACTAGGTTATCTATAAGCTACTCTTTAAAAATCTTTAAAAAAATTTCTACCAGACTTAGAGGAAAACATTTAATAACTATTTGAAATTTAAATATTTACGAAATTGCATAAAATAGCGATTTATTCTCAAACGATTTTAAATATTTGTTATAATTCAAAAAGTATAAGTCGCAGATTTTTGAAATTTCTACCAGCTGTTAAGATTGGCATTTCCTTTATGACATATTTTTTCAAAATATTATATTGATTTTAAAGCCACTTATAGGCAAATATTCGATTTTTTTACATTTTATTTTTATAATCGGTGATAAAAAAAATTTGACTCGTACAAAATATTTGAAAATTTAATAGAAGATTCCACAGAAATAGTTCTTAATGTCATTAAAAAATTATTAAAATCCATATGCACAATTTTTTTATAAGCGTTTGAACAGCGAATATTGACATAAGATCACATGTAAAATATAATATAATTTATAATATTCTAGACTGACAAACTATGTCGCTGTAGGCAACTGCCAACCCATCCTAATTGAAAAATATATTTATCGTTTCAAAATAAAATATACTTTTTACAATATTTATAAATAACAATGTATTATATCCTAGACAAACATATTAACTCCGTTCAGAATCGTTATTCGTATACAATGATATCTATCATTGCATTCAAATTTAACAAATCCATTGTAATAATGACCTATCCTATAAACGAGGACCCCCAACTGTACAGCAGAGCGAGGCCCATCCGCTTCTTTTTTGTTTTTTATTTTTAATTCACAACTAAAACTGTTTAAAATAAAATATTATTCTTTATTCACAAAATAATTAGTTATTCATGCTTTTATTTTTTATTCATTATTTTGATTTGTTTTTGCCCAACTCTGGCTGCGGCGGACTGTTAAGCTTTACATATACCTATACTATAAAATTTGTAGGATACAAATCGCAGTGCACGGACTGGTTTTACGATCCTTCAAAGGTTTAACTTTTTCATGTATCTGACTAAATATCTAATCAGGTTCAATAATTTTAAAATCCAGTCTTCAATATAATGCTCTAATGAGACACAATATAATTCCTATTATGAAACTACTGGACACGTACAAAAGTTCTAAGGTAGTTATGTGTCTCAAACGTTTCACGTTTATAATCGACCGAACGTAACCAAGATAATCCCTCGGATGCAATACATAACGAAACTGACATTTTCCGGGTTCTAAGAATATTATATTTTTATTCCTAGGAATACAGTTTTGTACATTTCATAGTTTACTTTTAAAATTTTAAAAACATCGTCAAAATATATTTGTAAACTGTATCAGATTATTGTTGCAACATTTCATAGTTGTTTTATTTATTTATTTTTATCTCGCCGCATAACCACGGGTAAATGAGTTATAATTCAAATATTAAGTTTATTAAGGCATTTTTAGAAAGACCTTTTTAGCAAGTCATGCATATGATAAATATACAAACTCAATATTGGATTAACAAAAGGGGAAAAAATACGATCTTCAAATCTTGAAAAAATCATTAATGCCTTTTAATACATATACAAATCTAATTACAATCGTTCATAATTGCTACTTATAACTCTGATTGTTGTTTTGTTGGAACCGTAACTCTAAACTAGCATTAATTGATAGTACAATTAAAGTCAAATATTGCAAATCGTGTCTGTGTATGAAAAACACGACCTGTAGACACACTTATGACAATACGCATTGCAGTTGATTGTATTTTGGTATAATAAAGTAATATTAAAATATTATTATTTCTTTGTGAAATTGAGTATATGTTTTATATTTTATACATTTTATTTTATTATTTTATATTTTAATTTTATATATTATATTATAAATAATAATAAAATATATAAAACGTAATGGTAATTGCGGTGGATTATATATGTATAAAGATTTTACAATTTATATCTATTTAAAACGCAATTTAAATAGTGGCGCCGAAACTAAAAAAATTCAGTTAGGGCATACTTATAAAATTCTGAAATACTACCCTACTCGACGATTGAATTAAGAACCTAATAATATTTACCTTACACGAAAAATATTATTTATCAAAAAAGACATATTAACTGATCTTACCGGATAATATATACTTACGAGTTAATTACTAATTGTTTATAATTCACAGAAAGTAATGAATCGCTAAACCAACCACCACTGAAATATTATGAGATAGGGTATCTGCCCTACAGGCATATAGGTTCAATAACATAGGGATCGACACATTTCAAAACTCGACAAAATGAGCAAAGCAATTTTTTTCTTATTTAAACGACAAACAACATAATTTTAAATGTATTTGTATTAACATTGTGATTAATGATATAATATATGAAATTCATATAACACAAACATTTATACGTATATGAAATTTGAATACTATAATTTATTAAAACTGGAAAAAGCTCATAACTGTTTTAAAATATTGAGGGGGGGGGGGATGAAAAGTTATAAAATGAAAATGTGTGGTATTCTATCTTGATTATAATTCTCGTTGAATTACCCTGCTTTGCACGGAGCAGTCTTGGTCGAGACATAGTTTTAAATGGATTATGATCTTACACTATTTAAAGCCTATTTTTGTGTCACAGTTGGTTATAAAATAAGTACGACTTTTTAAATGAATCGGTATCATAGTTTTGGCTGTACAATGAACTACCCAGTTTTACATCATAGAACCGTCGTGGCCGGTGCTAATATTTTTTAAATCCCATTGCATGCCTAGAGTACTTGAAAGACCACTGTATAAAATTTCAAACTCATGCCTTTTGTCGTTTTTAATATGTAGCGATGATCAGTGAGTGAATGATAATTGAATTTTAGGTTTCTATTTACTCACTTAGTTTTATTTCTGATAAAACTTCTCGAGTTACATTAATTATATTTAATTGTTTGATTTTATATGTATATAAGCTTTTTTTAATAATACCTCTTACAATGTTTTTGGTTTTTCTTTCAGGCTGCAGTATTTACAGACTGTCAGAAGAGCTTACACGCGAACACACAACGTACAATTGGCTGTAGTAGTGGCGTCGCACTCGGAATTCAATTCTGGTAGGTATAAACCAGACCATGTTTTTAAGGTGGTCGGTGGTATCGTGTTGGATAAGTATACGAGTAATAAGTGAATTAATCTATTTAACTATCAATTATAATCCTGTCCATTTAACAATTACTATTTAAGACCTTAAGTACCTAAATGCTAAAATAGGTTCAATATTTTTGGAAGAGGTAAACTCCCAATCCCTTTAAGTACATCCTTGGGTTGGATGGGTTGAAAGTTGTAAATTAGGTGACTATTAACCAGTCCATACAAAATTTTGTTCGCCACCACTGAGCCATAGGAAAACAGTAATTTCTGAAATCCACAACTGTCACTTTCAAAGACTGAACTTGCGCTACTTTGTTATTTGTAATGACAAAACAAACCTTAACTGTAACTGTAACTATTTAAATAGAAAGTGATAGTCAGATAGAATCATTATTTGTTTCTTGTTCAAAATTTGATCAACAAATGTCGAGTTTTCTTACATCAACTTTTTTTTTCTACGATTTTTCGTACACCGAACAATCAATGCTACATAAGTCTTAGTCAAAAGTTTATGCGACACAATAAATTATATATACGGAGCACCTGCTAGAAAAAAATAATTTTTTCCCCCTAAACCGTAATTTCAATTAAAATTATAGTTACGGTACAAAAGAACGAGCTACAAATTACGTTTATCAAAAGTGTTGGCCTGGCAGTAATAAAAAAATTTGTAAATTTAATTTAATAAACGAAATTCTGCGTGCCAAGCGAATAGCGATCGTAATAAAATTTGTAATTTGAAAAAATTGTGCAAGTTATAATCAATACTTTTTGTTTTTACCCCTTTTTACATCCTTAGAACAATGAATTTCAGAAAATCCTTTCTTATTGCACATTTAGGGTATTGTGGAATCACTCTGCAAATTTCTAATT
Organism: Sipha maydis; assembly: GCA_034509805.1. Classification (NCBI taxonomy): domain Eukaryota; kingdom Metazoa; phylum Arthropoda; class Insecta; order Hemiptera; family Aphididae; genus Sipha; species Sipha maydis. Next base: position 154,257 of record JASXSY010000707.1, on the reverse strand, counting down.
CATACAATCTGTCGTTTTTGAAATGCAATGTTGATCAGTGAGCGAGTAGTATTTAATTTTTATACACATAGATTGTACAGATAATTCGATATAGCAAAGTTATAATTTTATTAAAGTAATATTAATTAATACATTTTAAATTTTATCGATTTCATTTATTTATTTGACGTAAGCTAACAATATCAAATTAATTACCAATAATACCAATTGATTATTCAACATGGGTTGAAAAATAAATACTCACACGCAGTAGCTGCGTGAGGTTTTTTTTTTAAAAAGGAAACCGACAATTATAAGGTAGGGTCACAAAAAATTAAATTTTAACAAAAAAAGAATAATAATAATTAATATGTACTAATTACAAAACTACTTTATGTATATTATAATTTTGCTTATAAAAAGTCACTATATTATTATGTCTAAGATCAGGCCACTGAGGGAGGCCAAACATTTTTAGGTAGAACCATGATTCCTGTCCTAGAGCCACCACTATTCTCACAGCATAATACATTTGTACCTAAACAAAAATATAAAAGAATTTACAACCTTCCCTAAACCCCTCCAAAGGTACGGCTTTTTCACTGTAATGATTACTTATAAAAAAATTGTAATGTTATTACATAACACGAAAATAAAGCTGATGTGAATAAACTATAATTATAATAAAAAAAATAGTACAGTTAGTAATTTATTAATACTTGGAGATTTCTCAGTACTCCATTTATATAGTAACGATAAGAAATTTATTTGTACATGATACAGAGAAAAGTATTCAAATATAAATATTTTTCAACAATTTGTTTCAAAGTTTATTTTCCAAAACAGGCATTGAAAATAAACGTTTAAGACAGACCCTTAAACGTCTTGGTAAACACATTATACACATATATCATATACCATAAATCTGATTTTCTCAATGGGAAATGTGAGAATTAGACTTAACCATAGAACGAAACCCAGGGGCTAAATAATACCAACAATACTAATAATAACTGTTTTGAACCAATTTACTCGCTTGAACTCAGCTTATTCAGATTGGCAGCCATTGTATTTTTATTCATAATCAAATATGGAAAATTAATTAAATAGTCTTTGTAAACTTTTAGAAGTAAAATATTCAATATATTATAGTAAATATTTTAAACAGAAAAATAAATAAAACTTATTAATGAAAACATTGGCGGAAACAATTTTTAAATGTATAAAAGCTCCATTTAGATTTTGAAAAGTTTAAATATTAAATACCTTCATTTCACGAAATGGATTTTTAGTCCCACCCTCTTTCAAATGTTTTTATCCTTCCAAAATGTCAGTATTTATTATTTTTTCAGCTGATTTTATTAATAATCTTTAGTAAATTCCCTCACTGAACTAAAATCTTGTGTTACCTACAGTTCACAGTCTTATAGCGAAAATAACATAAGGACATGTGTCCCCGGGGTGTACAAGTTGTTTTGGTGTTTGCAGAGTAATACTATCGTCGGCTGATTTTATTGTCCCCTTTGGCCTTATGTGTACACACTTGACTGCAAGTAATAATCTATTAATCGGAGAGTTATTTTTTTTCCCAACGTAGCCGCCGAGGAATAACACGTAAAAGTCTGATAATTAATCCCTTGCGGCGCACCACATCAACACTGTAGATTATTACAAGATCGATGGAAACTGCTAGGGTTTTCAGATCTGTGTTGACTTTCGTACAGCACATTTACGCACATGATTGAACACGTAACTTAATACGTAACCTGATCGCAGTAGTTTCAGTTACTAACCCCCTCCCCATATTAATTGACTCTAAGCCCACCTCCTCCTTCCATATTAAATATTGCTTTCGATTGGAAGCTCATTTTCCGCCATGCAAAGAATGAATACACTGATTAGATCAATGATGCTGAAAAAGCGTTTAAGAAGTTATGAGTTGATAAATATTGAAAATGGTAATAACACTGACATGTTTTCAGTGTTAAATGATTTCGTTAACTAATAGAAAAATCAACTTAATATTATTGTAGTTATATATTATTTAATATATATATATATATATATATATGCAGTGCCTTATTTGCGTTTATGACTTAACCATTTTTGGAATCCTGTTCGTTTTACATTAACGCACGGTTATTATATGTCATTTCATTGCTACCCGTAGTAAGACCCAAAATAATTTTACGATTAAAGAATCAATATACGAGCACTAGTTCGTTTTTCAGTTTCGATACCCTCGACAGACATTTCCTGTTCGATTAAAATATTATTGTGTACGAAAGACACTGTCCGAGAAAACGCAATGTGCTCCGCCGAAGCCTATTGTTAAGTAATTTTGCTCTCGGGACGCGGTATTCAAATCGTTGTGTTGAGCTCCCCTACTTAATTTTCCCCATTTCGAGCGCTGAAAATAACGATACGTTACCTAAGTTCATTTGTTTCATTGACCAGCCACTATATCCTACTGGTTACACGTCGTTGAAAAATTACGCAACGACTTAGGAAAACGGGCGTTCGAAACGGATTAATGTACACGTTCCGTTGATCCGTTTCGAGAGCAGCGAATCGATACGTGTTTTACAATAACACACGATGTGTGCGTTATGGCCGCAGCAGTGTACAGTTCGAATCGAATACAATGTGTTATTATGTACACATCACCTACAGCAGTTTCTGATTACGTTAAATTCGCTTTTATTGCGCGACTAACACTCTGCGCGCCGAGTTGTTAAGACGCAAAAGTTAAAGACCGGCAAAGCCGCAGCGGACGGGATTTAATGGGGTTCAAAGGTAAATCGCTTGCACGAAGCTTACGCCCCGGGCTACGTTTTAGACGGTTATTCGATTTTCCGTTTACACCACCACCTCCGGCCGCGAACAGCAACATTACGGTATTGGACAACTTTAACAAACTGTAATATTATTATATTATAACAAACGTTATTACGTGCGGCAAACGATGGCTTTGGTACGTGAAAGCTCCAGTACCGACGGACATAGGGTAAAAAAAAAAAACGCTTTTCCGCGGTTTCGATTGAAAATCATCACAAGACAATACAGTCCTTCGATGTGAATTATCATTCACGATTCGTGGTTGTGTTGGAACGGAGGGGTGCTTTTTTCCGAAGAAAGCCGACCGACGGGACCGTTTGGTTCTCGGTGAAAATTTATTCGTGGAATATAACATATTACAATCCATACATCAACCCAATCAAATTTTAAATGTTGTTTCAATGTAATTCTATTGATTTTAATTTACAAAAAACATTTGTATCAAGTAGAATAAAGTATGAATAAATCAGTTTAATGATGGGTACTTCAGTCTTCAGAACCTAATGCTAACACACAAATTATATTTTACGTTTAGTTATAAATTGTTATAAACTAAAATAAAATGTTTAGATCAAGTATAGAATCGTCTTATCATTTTTAAGAACATAAAATTAAATAAATTTGTTATCTTCAAATTTTATAAATAGTAAATTACAAATATGCAATTCTCTATTTTTACTATTGTAACTTTACTTATACTAATTTTGAAACAATTAAATTTAATTATACACAAAGCCAGGGAGAGGGTGAGGAGAAAAGGCTCTGAAGCCCATCGTCCTGACGTATCATGCAAACAAATTTAATAATAATTTGTTATACCTACTTAAATAAAATAATGCTATTTGATTTTATGTATATACAGTATATTAAATAATATAGTTAAATGAGCAATGTGGCCATGAATATTATTATGTCTTTGGTATAATAATTTCATTTTTTCTTTAATTAATAAAATATTTTAATCAAACCAAAAACTATTTTAATAACCATGTACCTATTATATAATTAAAATACTAGTAAGTATCATACTGCAGTAGTACGAATATCTTAGCCAAATAAGTATATGTAAAGAAGACCCAGAACAGATTAGCCTCGAGACCCACAAAATATCTCAACGGCTATACAAGTTATAAAAAAAAAACAAAATTACAACAAAGTTACTGGAATTAGTAAAACTTCATTAAACATTTTATTGTCTGCAAGAACATTTCACCTTTAATATAGTTATAATTAACATTTTAGTACATCATATATTATGACTTACTTTTAAATAACAAAGAGTTTAGTTAATTTAAAACTAAATTATTATTTTTAAATGAAATAATGTATAATTAAAAAATAAATATTTTTTATCTTTTATATAGAAAAAAAAAAAAACTATTAAAATAATTTTAATATTGAATACTCAATGCTTACATTTACTTGTTATAGTAATAAATATTAAAAATAAAAAACTTCATTGTTTGATCACATTTGAGTAAACAAAATATATTTAAACAAATGAATAAATATATTTTCTTTTATTGTTGTAAAATTGTTTTAATATTATCGATGCTTTATACATTAATTTCTTTAAAATAATCTTTAAGCATTATAAGGTATTCATCAAATTAAAATAACTTTATACTGTAACTTTATATTACAATTCAAGATAATATCGATCGACAATTATTTTTTACTTCAAATTCTGTAAGTATATAGATTATACAAATTTAAATGAGTTTTAAATTATATTTAATTTAATACTTGAAGTATACTTAGTTAACTGTATTCTATTTTAGAGTACTACTACTATACATACCCATTCATTTTCTATCTGTCATCCATACAATTTCATTCAATATTATTTAGAATAAGTAATACCGTTTAATGTAATTGAAGCAAAGTAAGCTGTTTATATTCACACATGACTATGGAAATTAAATTATTCCTATAACCATTGATTATAGAATAAACACAAATATGCGATGGGTCGAGTTAAAAATGGATTGTGTACAAATTACCTGGGTAAGGTACACCTTATTCATATGAACAGAATGTGTTTATTATCCACCTTAAATATGTTCAATGTGAATATTAAACAGCTAATGTATGCATTATCCAGAGTTCTGTGGATAATGTATAAAGTAGAAAAAAACCAAATTACATAAATCCGAAAACAAATTATTTATTTAGTAAATTAGGTATTAAGTTATTATATTATGTAAGAAAAAATTTGAAAAATTAAGTATAATAATTTATTAGAACAGTTCAAATTCGGATGACATTTAGAATTGCAAAGTATTCCTCCCAGATTTACATTTACTCATATATTTATTTGTTAAACATTTACTTTTGCACAAAGATTTTTTTTATACTTCGACCACTGGAAATATATTGTACATTATTCATTATCTATTTCATACAAAGATTTTTTTGTACTCAGTCCCTAAAATATCTATTAATGGTATATTGTGATAATTTTTTTTTTCAGTTAATTTAATGTTTATTATTTTGATAATAATATTTCATATTTTAACTTAAATGTATTACTTAAATACTTATTAAATGTACCATATTCTCATTATTTTCATTAATTAATTTATTAAAACTCTCATAAAATTTCTCTTTTTCAGAAAACATTCTAATAAAATAAATAATCAAAATTTATATATAAATACATTTTTATATTATTTATGAAAGAATATTTATTAATAAAAATCTTTATATTAGTATTATATTATAAATACATTATTATAATTTGAATTCTACGAAGATTTAGTAGGCTTTACAAAAACTTTTTTTCGTTTTAGTTTCTTGCGCATAACTTCAACTTCATGTAGTTCTGAACAAACTTCAGCAAATATTTCTTTTTGTTCTTCCTCTGGTATGGTTTTCCTATAAACAGATATGTATATAAATATATATAATAGATTAACTAACAAAGATATATGTAAAAATTATTTTTACCTATATTGTTTCATTAAATCATATTTCTCCCATGGTGTTGCTAATTCCTCAGCTCTTTTATAAAATCGTTCTTCTAGTCCTAAATCATCAAGTCCTTTCATATTCTTTCTTTCCCACCTAGCACGCCAAGGCCTCGGTTTTAATTTCACCTAGTTCAAACATAGCAAAAATGTAACAGAAACTCACTAATAAAAAAATTTAATAGATTTTACTAGTGTGGTGTTAACTGGTACAGGTGTGCCTTCAGGTAAATACTCAGCTTCCATATTTTCATCAAAGGTACTGTATTCATTTGGAGCATCTCGTAGGTATAATAATTCATCGTCAAGACGTTTTTCTAAACGTAGAACTTCAATCTTTTGTATGGTAGGATCATAAAGTTGATACCTTATTTCAGTACCTGTTTATCAAATAATTTAACTTTACTTTAGCATACTAAAAATTAACTGTAAGTAACTTAACATAAATATTCACTCACCAACATGCTTAATAACATTCCGAAGTATTATACTAGCTCTAAGACCACAACCTTGTCGTTGAATGCATATACCAACAAAACGAGTAGCTTTATTTGGAGCATGTTGATTAGATGATGTAACAGCCAAAATGCTACCTAATAAAAAAAAAAGGTCAATAGGATATTACCAATCTACTTTTCATACACATTCATTACAAAATACAAAGTAATTACAAATGTATATGAAGTTGCATTTAGTGGAATTAATGCATAATAGTAAAAGTTCCTCAGAAAATTAAAAGGTATTTTTTTAACACCAATTATTTGATTCACTTCATGAGTTTTTGAAAAAAAAAAATATTTATCATATTTAAGGGTTACTCGTTAAGAAAATCATATTGTATGTAAACGCAGCCTCGTTTTTAATGCATACCAACATAAAATTCGGGTATATCAATGTGTTTCCTTCTTTGGATCATATCTAAGCGTTCTAGTTTTTCTCGTAATGAGTTTCGCCATTCCATTTTAGGGTCAGGCAGAAATTCTGGATAAATAAATCTGCTATTGGAAGGAACGACTAATTTTCTTTCAGATTTTACTTGTTTCCCAGATACAGTATCATTTGGAGACTGATGAGTGTCGGACAGTGGCACATTGCTGCACGATCTGGACACCTGGATAACTGCTGGAAGGGAACGGTTAATTAATATCGAGTATACGAAAACCACACACAGCCACAACATTACCAGGCGCGAGACCACACTGAACTCTATGCAGCTTCAAACTTCTTAGCAACATGTCGAAAAATTTTTTCCACAATCTTCAGGTATATTGCACTAAACTAAGAATGTTCACCGACTCGTGCCCCGTTATGAGCAACGTCCAGTGATCCGGATTGAAAATATTGTATGTACATGTAGCGATAATGTAATTAACGCCCGACTTACAAACGTCCTATCGGCGAAAATATCGTTTCACAGTTGTGGTCACAGCACGCATGCATTACCCATTCGTACATCGTTATCAGTCAAAACGTAATGTGATAATACGTCGTTAACACTATAACACTATTAACACTATTAAAACTATAACCATTGATAGTACCACAAAATAATATTCTGTTATAAAACATATGCATTATAGGGTGCACATATGCACTATACGATTATAACCCAGAAATGACACTCGCAGCCAAAGGTAAGCCAAACTGATTGATATCACATCGCTGCGGCACCCAGTTAGTGCTTGTCAAATGTAACGATTGGGGGTTGCGGCCATAGGAGCCCTCCTCCCAAAGACCGTATTGCAACGACCAAAAATTAAGATATACGGTATATAATACCACTTTACTGCACATTATTTAAGACTCAATAATTTTGAAAAAATGTAATCGCTCCCCCCCCCCCCACACACACACAAATAAGCACCTTATGTGCCTGACTCGGGCCGGGACTTCCTCGATCTCTGTGACCAAGTACGATCTGCAACCAGTAAGATGTGTATCGTTGGTAAGTTATACGCAGTGGCGTGGTGAGGGGGGTAATCGAGAGGTGGCCGCCTCTCAGATTTTGGGGGTTGGTGGGTACCACTGAGTGGGTGGGTAATCATTTACATTAATAATTAAGTATTTAGGTAAATTACACACAAAAAGATATTTTAATATTGATACAAACGAATGTCAGTATCCAGTAGCCACTAACTGGATATACTTGCCTCTAAAAAATTTTGAGTTTGCCACGCCACTCAGGAGCGTAGCCAGGAGGGCTGACAGATGTAGTTACATCCTCCCCCCCCAAAAAGCCGAGGTATACTTACGTTTTATAAAGATAAAGATGCATCATAAACCGTGATGAAGGTGCATATATTTATCAAAACAAAATACATACTACGATAACAATAATTTAAAACACTAAAGCCGGGACCCAGCATTTATTATTATTTTAAACCTGTTTTTTTATTAATAATTATAATAAATAAGATAAAAAATTTTAAATTTTAATAAAAAACGTTCTCATAAACCATTATCTATTCACTTGTTATGCGTTTTTACAAAAAGTATATGTAAAGGTATTAATTTTATGAGTATAATTTTGTTAATTAATTTTAAATAACACTCCCCCCTCTTGTAATTCCTAGCTACACGCCTGATTTTACTGGTTATATGGATGTCACAACTTAAAAGTCGCTGTACAAAACGTGAGACATTTCGTCGTTGACTAAAAGTTCCTTTATGACTTTTATTATTATCGTGCAACCAGTAACACATTAAAACACCCTCCTAATATTTTATTAGATCACTTCCCTTTTTTAAAGTTTCATGGTAGAATATAATTGACTAAATGATAAAATATTTTAAATTTTCATTAGTTTTTTCTAACCTACTGCTTTGCAAATGCATTAATGTATATCTATAAATGTTTAATCTGATTCTGCATCAACTACACAGAACGAAAGATAATTTTGGTCATTAAAATAATAAATATTTATCTATGTAATACTATATGCTACAGCACTTAGGTGAACATAACATGAATTCATGTTATATTATTTTGCTATTAAAAGATTCTCCATTTGGTACACACTTAAATATTTGATTTCAGTTCTTCATGAAAAATAATACAGGAATATTAACGTAAGTCGGAAATGTGTTTAAGATTTTAATATTAATTCCGATAGACATTTTTTAATATTCTTATAAATCTAGACTCTCAAAAATACGAGTAAGTACATAACTTGCATTTTTTTCAAGTGAAGTGAAATACCGCAAAATCACCACGGGGGAAATAATAAAAATATAATATATAGGTTATTTGGTAAACGGTACTTTATCAGATGATCAAAAATGATCCACTGCCATAAGTGATGTAGTCTTGAAATTATTAGTAAGTATTTTTAAAACCGTGTGCTAAATATGTGGAAGCTTTAGGAAGTCTCTTGACATCAACTAGTGGCGTGACCAAAAGGAAGGACCAAGGGACTCTATGGCCCCTTATGGGAAGGACCGGCGAGAAGGTGGGGCAGTGAGGGCTAAAGCCCCGGGACCCGTACCTCTGAAAGGGCCCGTCGTCTTAGCTTTTTATTCAAAATTATTTTATAATATCATTCGCCGTAGCATAAGATGCAAATTTTAATAATTTTATTGTACCAAAGTATGTACAAATAGTATGTATCTAGGCCAAACAAGTGTAAGAGGGCCTAGAACTGATCAGCCCCAGAGCCCTCAAAAGCTCTCGGCGGCCCTGCGCATGGGTTGTGTTTATGTGTATGTACTAAGCAAATATACTACTGAATGCCCCTATGGACTTAATGTAGAATAAAATGGTTACTTACTACTGACATTTTTTGTGAAGTTGGTAATATACGTAATATAGTATCAAGGACGCCTTTAGTCCTGTTTTCAGGGGGGTGCGACTTTGATATAATTTTTTTTTTTAAAAAACAATAAAATATGCAAAATCAATTTATTAAATTCTAATTTATAAGTGAATATAGTAAATTTTTGCTGGTCATGTAAATTTGATCTGCAAATTTCATACATTCAAATTATTTATATATAAAAAAGAGATACAAATATGTTAGCTTTAGTTAATATTAATAATAATCTAATTATAACCTTTTAATTAAGTACCAAGTAATTATTTTTTATTATCTATAAAACAAATTCTTTAAAGACTTTTTTTTCTACAAACCGATCTATTATTTTTCATGCATTTATTTCCATGTCGACATATACATGCAACAATACCAAACTATATATAGTCAATCTTTCCAGTCTAATTCGACTTCTTAACCATGTTTTTAATCAAATAAGCATTAAGTCATAAAGCATGACTATATAGAGCAAATACACTCTGTGTATTATGAGTACCTACGTCATATTATTACGAAAATATTAAAGTAATAAATAGAAAAAAAAACAGAGGCTCAGGAAGGGGCATTCGGCCCATTGCCCCCTCCCCCAAAAATACGCTCTTGTATGGTATATACGTACGTTATTCATCGCATAATTACGATTTCCTGTTTTTTTTCTTTAGTATGCTCTCTTTTTTATAATTCGCTGCATACCCGAGCATACAATTTATTACATTCCTGGCCGTAAGGTATCCACTTTAAAACGTGGTATTTACCTCGTAGTATTCATCGACATAGGACAGAGTGGGGTTTGGGCCCATTGACCTATTGTAAGTAACAATAGAAAAAATAGTTCAATTTGATAAATTGTAAATTTATTATTTTAATTATTATTTAAATTAATTAATTTATTATATATATATATATAAATAAATTTGAATAATTAACAGATAACTATTGAATTTATTTGATATATCACTATATTATTTGAATAATAATAATTATGAAATGTTAACAAAATCGATGAGTAAATTGAAAATCGTGGTTGGGTTTTTATTTTATAGGCACGTACAATAGTTGGCTCTTAACAATATGGGAGAACTGCACTATCACCAAAGTGTCCGTTCCAATCTATTCTACAGTACCAACATGATGGTAATTGATAATAACCTAGTCGCCGTTCGTCAGTTATACCTCGATTCGCTTTGTATAAAAAAAAAAAACCAGCGCTAGTTGTGCCTTGTGCGTGCTGTACTATTATTTTGTTGGGCACTTTTCGCGGTCGTCGCGAATCGTATACGTTCTTTCGTTAGTTTGCGTTTTCTCGCCTTTCTTTCGTACACGGCGACGATAAATAACGATGTCGATTTACTGTGTACAGCAATTGTAGAAACGCTGTAATTGAGGTTTTACAATCGTGAATAGGTACTGTTGTTGTTGTGGTTGTTATTGTTGTTGTTGTTTTTGTTGTATTTGCGATACCTAATAGGTGTATAACACAGGACTGAAATCGGTTTTTGTATTTTTCCCCAGACCATGTATAATGGAATCGGTTTGGCCACAGCCCGTGGTTCGGGCACCAATGGCTATGTGCAGCGCAACTGGGCTGTCATTAGGAAAGTCAAAGATCAAACATCGTTCAAGACCGAAGAGGAACTTGCTAAAATAGATTCAGCTGCCAACCGTCAGCCTAATCAAGAGCTGTTGGACCATGACCGCAAACGAAAAGTCGAGTTGAAATGCATTGAACTCGAACAGTCGTTAGAAGACCAAGGGTATTAATATATTATAAATAAATATTTTGCCTAGTTTCTAACTAACAATTATTTTTATTTTATGCTTATAGTTATTCTCAAGATGAAATTACCAAAAAAATCAATAATTTTAGAGTTACATTGCTGGGCAAACAAAAGTCTGGTACTGAATATGATGAATGTGGTAGACCTATGTAAGTACATACAAAAAAATATATTGTAAATGGTTCATTGCAATGTTATCTTAGTATCTATTTAATTTTATTACATTATTAGTGTTTAAAAATTCATTTTAGTTTTTATGTACTTATTGTTATATATTTAACTAACATAAATAAGTATTGACTTATATATATATATATATACTTAAAGGATAAATGAATCCCTATTAAAATACTACATTTCTATCCTTTAATTCAATATGTGTGGCTTAAATTTTAAATTGTTTTTTTTTGTTTTTTTTTTTTTTTTTGTAGAGAGCTTTTTATTATTTACTATTAAAATATGTTGAACATTCTATGTAGTTGATAATTTTGTAAAATTTTAAATTACATCTTTATAGTTTAATATTTCCTTAGATTTATTCTTGTTTTCAACTCATTTAATTGTATTTAGGTTATAATTATAAATACTTAAATATAAACATATAGATGTTTTTACAATTTTTCATCTTAATATTATTATTTATTTTTTATTTTAAATTAATACTACTTAAAATCATTTAAAATATCGATTAGCAATTTAATAATATTTCTTCATACATAAAAAAAAAACATGTAATCACTGTATATAAGTTCCATCAACATTACATCCCTGTGTGGATCAATACTTGAACCCACCCTTTCCTTGCCATCAGTTCATTGGCACCACCCACTAGTAAACAGTACTGGTAGTGGTGCAGATGAGTCACTATATATATAGATATTTTATTTTTGTTGTGTAATTTTTTTAAGTTATAATGTGCATAGTTTGTGTTTTATAATAATTTAAATTTATTATGTAAATCATGAAGAAACCACACTATAAGCCACCATGATTTAATAAAATTTATATATAAATATTATCTATGTCTTCCAAAATACATTATATGTGATATTAATATTTTAATTACTAACTTGAGTCTTCCATTAAATAATTTAGCTAAATATAATATAAAACAAGTCTTCCAAATATTTTATTAACATTATAATTAGATTTAACTTAATATATTATTTAACTTTTATTCTTAATTAATAACATGTCCAATTCAAATGATGTCGAACAACAATGTTTTAAACGTGTATGGAAAAAAACCTTAAAATCTGTATTAAAAAATCCAACAAATGCTATGATAATGGCTGAAACAAAATCTTTTCAACAAGTCAATGTTAATTTAAAAAAGAAAAGATCTAGACGTCGTAGAAAAAAAAAAAAAAAGAATATTTGTGAATGTTGTACAGATGGGATGAATATTACTGGTTCATTATCAAATTTGAATTCTAATGGTACATTATTTCTTCATCATATGCCTTGGAGTTGTCTAAATACTGTTTGCCTTAATGGAATGCAATTTGCTAATATAAATAGCTTAAAATCATTTTTAAGGTATCTTAAATAGATATTTTTTAATATATATATACATACATTTTACTTCTCTTAAATTATTATGTTAAGTAATTATATACTTGCCCTAAATTAATATATCTGAATATTTAGGTTTTCATTATATTAGTTGTAAATTATTTAACTTTTTTTTTTTTTGTTTTCAGTGTGAAGGATACTCATCAATTTGCTGATGAACAATTAAAAAAAAATGCAAGACTTAGAGACGCCTTTGGTATATCAGAGTTTTTTATTGAAGGTTCTAGTTTAGATCCAGAAAGAAAAACGAAAGAAGCAGCACTAGCCCAGTTAAAGGCATTACAGGTATTACAGGTGAATCAAACAGTTGCACAAACACAAATAAATGATGACACCTCAACAAATAAAGATAGCAATATAACAAATGAACTACGGTAAGAATAATTATTTTCTTACTTTAAATATTTCATACAATTTAAAACATTTCTATCATTAGTATATAATAATTTATTATTTTTTTTTTTAATTTAAGGTCTAAAAGTCCTAAACACAAAAAACGAAAGAAAAAGAAATCAAAATCTCATAAAACTGACAAGTATGTATGTAATTAAATTTTTCTAGTTAATAATTAGTACATTTGATGGATTTCTGGAAAAGTAAATTTTTACCATAAAGCTGATGATCAAAGATTAATTTTGATCTTTTATATAATAGTCTATTTTTTCATTTTAGTTTTTATGAACTACAATTATCTATGTAAACCTTTGATCATCATTTTATAGAAAGTAGCTTTATGAATTTTTTCATTCACTTAGATACCCAATGAAAACTATTTGTTTAATTAGGCAATTTGTTGATTACTGTTTAGTTAAACTGATTAAAGGATATTAAACTAAATAGTGGTAAGTTACTATGTTTTCCATTCAGTATTTTTTGTTTTGGTGTGATTTTCCATACAATCATATTATGCTATATTCCCATAAAATATAAAACTTATATAATAATTATTGTAATAATATTACTCTTTTTTTAATTATCAATAAAACATATAGTTCTCCTGCTCAAAATATGTTACATTAATTTATTTCATATTTAAAATGCAATAAGAAAATGATAATATTCAGTTACTTACAAAAAAATGTTTTCTTCATTGTTTTTATATTCTTACAAATCATTATTTATTTTGTTAATATTATATTTTTAATAACCTAAGAATAAGTAAAAATTTCAGAATTTTGTTATGAACTATTTAGAATTTTATTACCTTTTTTTATAAAATATTTTGTTCTTATCAAATTATTTTTGTCTCACATTTTGTTTTAATAATTATACTATAACATAATTTAACAACTCATAGCTATTATTATTGAAAAAAGAAAATATGTTTACTTTAAATTATTTTCTTTTTTCAATAATATAATAATAATATCTTTATTTTAAATTAATTAATCAAATTATCATTAGTATGAAAATATTTACTTAATTCTTTTTTCTTAAATATCTAAGATATTTGTCAAACCTAGATAATTTTAAAAATTATTTTTGACATTGATTTTTAGAAAAAAAATGGCAGAATAATTTTTATTCTAGAATATTTTTATTTATTTATTCATTTTATTTATTATATAATAATTTTACATTTAGAAATTGACTGTCAATATTAAAATTATTTATACATTTATCATTTTTACAGAGAAAAGGGAAGTGACAAGAAGAAATCAAAAAAACATAAAAGAAAACACAATTCGTCTTCTGAAGATAGTCCAAATAGGTATGAATTAATCCTATATATTTAAAATTTATATACTATTCGTTCACTTACTGATGAGCATATAACAAAACTACCCCGATTCATTTTTGATGTAATATACTTATTATTAGGACCCGGATTTAAATGCATTTAAAACTATACAAATATGCTCTAAAAAATAGCTAAAAATGCATTTTCCCACAAAAATGAACTTAAAAATGCCATATATATATATATATATATATAAATATTTTTTTACACGATTTGTAAATTTTAAGTAAGATGTAATTTTTATTTATTATTTTATTAAAAAAAAACTGAAAATTTGAAATATTGACTTGATACTGTCAAGCAAATTTTATGACCACGATGTAATACGAATAGACTTATTTGAACGTGATTTTTGACCGAATACGGGTGACACTTCACAGTCAATAATAAATTATGATAAAACTGAATCGAAAAATAAAGATTGACAATTAATATGGAAAACCCGTTAAAGCTACTTAAATATCAAGAAAATAATTTATCTTTAGATAATATTTTTGAATAGGCTAAATTTGTATAGTTTATTAAACAAATATGCATTAAAAACGAAAAAATGACCGAAAAATGCTAAACTATGTTCTAAACATGAAAAAATATTGAAATATGCAAAAAAAAGCAAAAAATGCAAAATAAAAATGTCACCTTTGAAGTCTCTGTTATATGAATCAAATTATAAACTTGGAAAGCATTGTCTAAGATTAACCAAAAAAAGATGCATTTTGCATTGGAATCCGGGCTCTACTTATTACTTTTTGTTTGCACATTGCAAAACAATATTTTGATAGTTGCAAATTTTTAAGAATTAAAATTGTTTTGAGCTCTGGGTTTAATGTTTAATTTTTTTCATATTTGATATTTTTTAATATATTGATTTTAATAATTACTTACCCAAAAGTATGTAAATTAATACGATATAAATAAATAACAATTAATTAGAATATAGGAAGATTTTTTTCAACCTAATTTTTTTTTCATCGAAGTAGTGATTGCTCTAATCTTAAATAGTAAAATATTTTAAAAGAAATATGAATTGTAATAAAAGATTGGTTAATTTTAATACAATATTGGTTTGAGTTTTTAAGTAATTAACTATTTATATTGAATTATTAATTGTATATTTTAGAAATGAAACAAAAGTCAGCAAAAATTCTTCTCAAGTAAAATCCAAGTATGATGATGAGAAGCCTAATAATAAAGTGATTGCTGAAAATAATAAAAAAAAAAAAGAACCTGGAAATAGTCATAAAAAACACTCTAGAGATTTTGATAAATATTATAAGAATGATAAAAAAGAAGTAGAAAATAAATCTAAAAGTGATCGTGAAGAATATCACAAAAAAGATTCTAAATCAGATAATTCTAAAAACTCAAGAAAAGATAAAATAACTGAAGAATCCCATAAATCAAAATCTAATAAGGATATTTATGAATCTAAGAAACAAGATCATTCGCCTATATATAAAACACCAGTAAAAGAACGAGGTAGAGATAAAGAGAGAGATAAATATTCTTATAGACAAAGAGAACGTGATAATAGCAAATCAAATAAAGATAAATCTGAAAAAAAATCTGATAGAACTGATTCAAAATACAGTTCTAAGAAAAAAAATGAAAGTCCTGTTAAAGAACTAAAAAAACCAATTATTCAAAATGAAAAATTAACTTGCATATCTTCTGATAGTGACAAATCATGTTATACGCCTCCTCCTAAAGATATGAATGTTAAGTATGCAAAATCAAATCAGTCTAAATCTAATGAAGAAAAAAATGTAAAGAGTACTAAATATACATTTTCATTACGTGAAGGTAGTGAAGATAATTTAGTAGTATCCAAAACAAATGGTCAAACAGATCCTAATCTGAAAGATAAATCTACATTAAATAATAGTGAATATCAACATAAAAAAACTGAGTCTCAAAAATCTAATGATCGAATAGATAAAGTAATTTTAGATTCTAGTTCAAGTGAAGTAGGTGATTTAGAAGACGATATTGATCTAAATATTATTAAAGAAATCACTACAGAAAAAATTAAAAAAGTATTTGAATTGCATGAAAAACAAGAGCAAGCTTTGCTTCATCTAAAAAAAAAACTAATGGAGAAAAAACTTAAAGTAAGAACTTCTAGTTCAAGTGATAGTTCAGATGCAGAGCCAGTCAAAAAAAAGAGTGTTAAGCGAAGACATGTTAGAGATTCTTCGTCCAGTGTCAGGTGTGTTAAATATTTCCCTAACCTTTTTTTTATTTATGAAAACATTTTATACTATAAAATATTTATTAAATTAAACCATATTTTTGATTTTAAATTGTTAATTAAAATTTTAACTTAAACAACTATTTATATTTTCAGTGATGTATATAAAAGAAAAAAATCCAAGCGCTCACATTCTAGCAGCAGTAGTAGTGCAAGTGACATAAGTGTTGACCATCATAAAACATCAAAATTACGCTCAAACAAAAAGTATTTAAAAAAAAAGTCACCGATATTGAGTCATCGTACTAAAGGTAGTATGTCTCGATCACGATCACGATCTGCATCTTTGAGTTCTAATGAACGTTTACGGAAGAAACAAGTTTCTTCAAGTGAGGAATCAAGTCCTAGGCGTAAGCAAAAATCTTCCAAACGCAAACATTCATCTCGAAGACAAAGGAGCAGTAGCAGTAGTAGCAGCAGTAGATCATCATCTTATAAAAAAAAAAGACGTTATAGCTCAAGTCATTCTCGTTCTACTAGTAGTTCATCAAGCAGTCATTACTCTCGTAGTTCTAGTTCTAGCCATGACTCTAGCAGTTCTGAATCTAGCCATAGTTCAAAGTCTCGATCTGCATCTATACCTAGGCGACGGGGGTCGCCTAGTTTTTTGGATCGAAGACGAATTACAAGGTAAATTTTATTGTCACTATGTGTTTTATACTTTTGATTTTATTTTTAATTAAATATATCTTAGTTAAACAATTCCATATAATGTTTAAACTATACAAAATATAATATGTTCAATATTTTAATTACTTAAATCCTCAAATAAAATAGTAAAATTATGTTCCTATCTCATTTTAAATTATGCTTGAATCACGATTTGGATGATGAGACTGGAACACAGGTATCAGGCTATCAATCAGTTTATGTATTTTGTATAAATATTGTCCAGTGTGTGTAAAATACAACTTTTTTGTAAATTTATGGCAAATCTTTGTTTTACAGAAAAATTGAAAAATTAATTATATTCATTTATTATGGTTAGCTATAAGAATCATAATTTTTTGCATTCATTATGTTTTATCATATAATATGATGAGCCATTAATTTATGAAAAGGTCCCATTTATTTTTGCTAATTCAATATTATATCAGCAAACCTAAAGATTATTTTGACTATTATTATTTTTATTTTGCCACCTTTATGTGCTTAAGTTGACTTTTATTATAATTATTTTTTTTTCTTGGTAGATTATGTTTAATTTATGCATGATCATGTAGATATAAAAATACTTTATCATTACAATAAAAAAAAAAAAATTGTGCGATTTTAATTTCTTAAACAATTTTTACTGTGTTTTTATTTCATCACCATTGAACAATAAAAATAAAAATTAATTTTAGAATACAAAATCGTGCAAAATAAAACAATACATACATATAATATATTTTGAATGGTTTTTTTTTCTTATGGTTCAAACAATATATTATTGTACATCCTCACGTATCACTCAGAACAGTAGACCACATACACCTATTTGAAACATTGCTTGTAAGAAATGAAAATATACAAAACTAAGAAAATCATGTGCACTTAGTTTTTTATTTCCAAAAAAACATAATGCTGATTTTTTGCTTTCAGATAAATTATGCATCTTAGCTAAATTATTATTTGTGTGTTTTTATTTCATTTATTTTTTGTTTTTTTATTTAGATTTGTAAAATTTTGATTTTTGGCAGTTTTTTTTGTTTTCAAGCTGGTAAATATTGAAATTTCATTTTCATCTCATACTTTAAATTCTGCGATTAAATTTCCAATAACGGTTGAAAATTATTTTGTAGTGCGAGAAAAAGACCTATCCCATACACAAGACTAACGCCGTTTTCCACCAATTCCGATACGGATAGTGTCATCAGCGTGAACGACTCACCATTTGCTGAGCTACTAACTGGGAACTAACTTTATGTATACTAACGATATTTGTTATAGTGCAATAACCATTAGGCTAACAATTAACATTTAAGTTATCTAACTCCTAGTCAAATGTTTTTGGAGTGTAAACTAATCAATTTCCATCATTTTATGATTATTTTAACATTTCCAGCAAATATATTGCTGACATTCCAAATAGTATAATTTCATGAATTAAGTGAACGGTATCTAGTCAAGAATCTAAGTCATTTTTCGTTCACGCCTTATATGTTTTAATAAACTATTGTGATATTTAATTTTTCGCGAAAATATTACAATATTTTTCATGTTATTGACATTTTGTTGTACGTTATCATTTATTATATAATTTATGTACATATACATGTATGTGTATATATACATGCATTAAGAATTTTTATGTTTAGAATAATATTGTTCTGGTAATTTTCAAAATTACAAATCCGCATTTAACATTTCTTGATATAATGTAAATTATCAACATTGAAATAAATACATCTATTTACAATTTTAAAATATTATATTTAGTGGGTGCTTGATGGAAATATTGTCTGATTGTACTTCAAATGTATGTTTAATAACAAACAAGTGTATTATTAAAAAACACCTTACTATTGCTTTATTACAGTAAAATATTTAAGACAGATATACATTTCTCAATTTATCAATATTTGTAATATTATATCATAGTGATTTTATTGTTATTAATTTTTTTTATACAATAAAAACAGTCTTTAAAAAACTACAATAACCCCTCCCAATTTTATAATTTAAATAAAGCATGATTAACAGATCTAATTGCTCAGTCGTTTTAAGTACAAATTATGCTTCCAGAAAAGAATAATTCATTTCTATTAAGCAAAAACTAAAAAAAAAAATTGTATATATACAACTGTAATACAAATTAGGTAACAGTAACAATATTGATGTGTGCAATTTATGTTTGTTTTACATTGATAATATAAAATATAAAAAAAAAAAAAAAAATACTGAACAATTTTAGTTTTGTAATTTAAAAAAAAAAAAAAGAATAAAAAATTATATATTTATGTATAACTTCAGAGTCTGCAAAGTAGAAGAAGTGCTCCAAAGAAAGCAATTAAAGCTCCAAATATTGGCATTAATTTCATGGAGTTAACATCTTGTGGATCTGGTGCTCTAGGACCACTTGGATTTCTAGTATGTTGAACTTTCTTTACAGGGTCTTTGCTGTCATTAATTATAGGATCTTCTTCAACTTCAATTTCATCATGTGATTGTGGTTCAACATCAGAATATAAATCTGGCAATCTAGGTATATCTGAAACAATACAATAAATAAATTGAGCAATAAGCAATTATACAAAATATAATATAACCTTAATTTATATTTATACCTGAAATCCTGCCTTTTGCTACAAGTACTGCATTTACCTTGGGATTATCGCGGTCACCCTAAAAATATATATTTATATTTACATCAAATGGCTCAAACTACAAAACAATTTTAACATATATAATAAAGATAATAATTAAGTATGATAAAAACAATAAAAGTTTTCTAGATCATATAAAACTTTGCTGAAACCAAAGATCAACCTTATTGGACAAGTAAAAACAAAATACTAATATATATATTTTTAATTTAATATGAATATGAATACTGGTTTTGTACAGAATCTATCAGGACCATTTGGTAACTGACCAATCACTTTCCAAGTTCAATGAGTGATTAAGCATCAATCGCTTTCATCAATAAAAATCTGTCATATAAATAAGAGTTGTTGTGTAATTTAGACTGCAAAGTGTACATTTGTATAATTTGACCGGTAAATACTTATAGTTTTATGAATTCTAAAGACTATAACACTATAAAAAAATATGTAATTATTTTACTTTATTAGTTATTTATTTATTAAAATGAATATACATAATCTTACATAATTTAAAATTGTTGTTGAAAAATAAATAGATTATTTAATTTTGATGAGTAAAATTCCAAAATTTGTAGTCTACAATGTATATTATAAAAAATTAAATTATACCACTGAAGTAATGCAAATATTATTCTTACATTTAGTTCCTGTTTTTTATACAGGAGCTCATTGAAGCAGGTGATAACATTTTTTTTTTAGATTTTTTAAATCAATAAAAAAAACATTCTATAAGGGTTTTAAACTAAAATTTCATCCTACATTAACAAATTTTACCCTAAATTTAACATTAAGTAATTTAATTTGCATACTTTTATGAAATCAACTCTGACAAGATTTCCTTTAACTTCGGAAATCTCTCCTCTCCAATATAATGATGTACCATCTACTGTAAATTCAATATATTCATCGTGAGCAGAACTAAATCCAACTTTGTCATAAATATCCAACTGTGGGATCACGACATGTTGACCATTCAGTACAACATCAAATACCTAGAAACAACAAAACGGTAATTTTTAGAACACAATATACACATCTCTCCTAGATCTGCGGTTTCCAACCTTTGGTAAGCGTACGTGGAAAGCTCATGGGTGTTACATGGAGAAATTTTTTTATTTTTATAATTATTACCATTCAATATTACTTGATTTATTTGTTATTAGCTAATTTTATAAATATCTCATGAAGCTTAGTATTGACATTCTCATTCATTTAATACAACATAAACTGTCGCATAAAATTATTTATTAATACTCATTAAAATTAATAATAACTAAAAATTGTACGTTGTTATTTTTTGTGCATAAAATGTTTGATTTATGTATTTATCTAGTTTAAATTAACAAAATTAATTATAAAAGTTTCATGTATATATATATATAAAATAATGTTAATTTTTTTGTTTATAAGTAACAAAGATTATTAAGTAAAGTGGTACATGAACATTTTCCAAAATATCTAAGTGGTATGCGGATATCAAAAGATTGGGAACCGCTGTACTAGATAATTTATGCACGGTAGCAAGAAAAATGGTACCTTCAAACCACTATTTGTGAAGTACACTTCGCTGAACTTCAAAACCATAACATAATCACCATCTTGCATGATGGGTATATCGTAACCGAAAGTGGTGTGCGAATACCTTTCGGTCTGGTAAAGGATCTGATCATGGGGCTTCACGCGTTGTATGGACAACTTCTTGCCATAGTCAGACTCGGTGCCGATCCTATTGAAATCCCTTTGGTACAGTATACCGTAGCTGTCCACATGAGCGTCGCCGCCAGCGTTTACTGCAAATATCACATCCTCCTTGTCGAGACACCGGCACAGCAACGTGTTCATGCAGAACATCAAGATCAGCAGCGCCCACGTCATATTGCCGGCTATCGGCATTCGGGGGAGCAGTCAGTTATATTGGGGAGGGCCAGTTCGTTTCAAGCGAAGGCTGCACGCATACCGATTGCGGATGCCGACGGTTTCAGTCAGTGTCTTCGGTCCGTTCTCCGGTCTACAACGTCAAGCGGACTTTCGCTGACGCGTTTTCCGTTTCAGGTTCATTTTCGCCGACAAATGTTACAACATCATAACATTAAACCGCCACAAATCGGCGAAACCAGAGAACTCGCGGTCCCATGATGATACCAGCAGAATCAGATATGAGAAGCACGATCACGACACTACCGCTGTCGATACGTGTTGGCCGATAACGTAACTGGCCAATCGCGTAACCGTCACTCGCATTGGTCACACTGCCGCGTGGAAGTCCTGTGATAAGAGGATGAACTTAGTGACGTGCTGAAGTCCGGTCCTGGCGGGCTATTCTGCTATTTTTTGTGATAAAGTACGCACGTACTTCGCATACTTTCGAAAGACGCGTACATGGCGTACTTGGCTTAGTAGTTATTCTTAATTCTGCTATTATTCTGAAGAAACGTAGTTTTGATAATTTTTTTGTTAATAACACGTCCGGGTTGTTATAAGTGATAACATTGACTACCGATGGAATGATATTTATATTAAACGATATTCATAAATTCGTTAAATTTTCTTTTTGTATTGACTTGTAAGTTGTAAGTACAAAAATTAGTTCTAAAAGAAGCGAACAAGCGAATAAAGACCAAAGGAGTAGAATTATAGAGTTTATGGGGGAACATTTTTCAACACATATACCGTCACTCCTAAGCGTGCCAATCAAATGAGGTGTTAATTCATGCAAAATTCTTTCAAATGTATGTTTGGATATACGAAAATTGGTACGAAATTCTTCGTCTGATAGCCGATAGACTGACCGTTGACGAATAAGAACTCGTTCTATTCTTAACCGTCTACTATCTTCTCGTTCGTTTCCACGTTCATCGCCAAATAAAAATAAATTGTTTATTCGCACCGCATTCATTTTGATCACAATTTGAGAAAAATCAACTTATAACATATAAGGTGGCAAGGCGCGATGTAAATAAACAAATGATATAAACCACAAATATGATAACAATTTTGAATGATTATCAAATTGAAATATTAAATACCAAAGTACGCCAAGTAAGTCAAGAGAGACACCTACCGACATGTCGTAGTTTGCATACTTTAAGAAAGCACAGTACGCCGAGTACGCGAAGTATGCCAAGTGAGAATTTTAGTGGAATAATACTATGCCAATAAAGTAAGCCAAGTGCGCGCGTACATGGCGTAATTTAATTAGCAGAATAGCTCTCCTGAGCTGCCCACGACGAAGGTCCACGGTTGATCACTTGCACCTGCACACCCCGTGTGCACCCGTTCGACAGTCTGTACCTGCCGCGCAGACTTCTGTCCTACACTTAGCGTAGAAGTCCGTATGACCCCTACTACCGTTCGGATTGTACCCTTCGGTCGTTAACTCGGTGTTGCTGAAATGAAATATCTGTCCTAAGGATAGATGCACCATATATAGGAAATATGTATAAAATATATCGGTAGTAATGTCGTACGCGATCTACCAAACTTGTTTTCAAGTAGTGCGTGATCTACCTACCTAAATCCACTAAAAATATGAAGGATATGTGAGCTAGCGTTCATCGTTCGGAAATAAGGTGTTTCGCGTAGAAAAACAGTATCTGACGTATAACATGACCAAATCATGATTTTGTAAAATAAAGTAATACTTACAAAACAAAAAAAAAACAAAATAATGAGAAATAAATCATTTTTCCATTTAAATTATGTAAAATTGTTAATATATAAATATGAAATTATACAACCTTAACCCCCCCCCAATACTTTTTTGTATACGCGCCTGCCGCAGGATGGTGCGCGAACTGATCGATTATTGGCCGCCACCAAACACCTCTTGTGCATCACGCACTTGCACGCTGACTAACGTGGACATTTTAAATTTTTGTTAGATTACAGTATTTTGCTTAACCACCCCGAGTACTCCAAAAACATAATGAGGAGTTTGATGATAAAATTGTATTTTTTAGAAATGTTTTTTTTTTTTTTTTACCAAAATCTAATCTCTAGTCATACGTATTTGCCTTACCGATCCATTTAACCATTTTATTAGTTATTAACAGACACCTCTTCTTGCACATCGAGCATTTCTTCGTTGTATATGTCAGCTCCTTTACTTGCAGGTGGCCGGTCAAAACGCAGTAACTATTTACCTTCATATTGTTCATCGTCTTATAATTTACTAATTACAATAAATTAAGTATATAAACAATGAGATATACTAAAGATATGTTTGAAATTAATGTATTATACAGTTAGTTGGTAATACGAAATATAAAACGAATCAAATCGACGTCAAAAATACATAATTGATTCTATTACCGAGGCATCAACAAATGTCTCCAACGGTAACAGTAATTGTTGATTTTTCGAGTGTGCCTATGACAATTGCTAAGTAATATTATATTTATATAACATCGAAATCACAAGACTTGGTTGCACACGGGATTTTAAAATAAATTATTCGTGTTATGTCAGAATAAAAATGTATTCCAATGTGTCTGATTTCAATCATCAATTCAACACGCCCAACACTTAACCAGCCCAAATGCTGGCCCGAGTAACAGTTTGATTTAGTGTTCAACAAGACTAAAGCTTGTGAAAACAAACAAGTTTTTTTTTTATCTAAAATTAGATATTCAATAATAATATTGATTATTTTTGGATTTTAGATATCCATATCCGCTGATATCATAATAATATGGCTGTATACGGATTGCATCAAAACAATTTAATACCTTTTCCACATGAATTGCGACAGGTTAAAATGTTTATGTTCATTTTATACACATTAAGGATTATCAACTGTAACGTATCACTATTGGTAGATTAAAAATTGTGTTTCTTTTTATCATTGCTATTAATATTGTAATTAATGTATGTATCTAGGTATAGATTGTTATTAAATTTAAACATCGATAGAAATTTGAATAATTATTTTTATAACATAATTGACCATTATCACGTTCCGTCTTAAAAAATATTATTTTTCACATACTTCCCGTCTACTTTATTTATATAAATACTACGTTATTTAATACATGTTTCTTTAAGTAAATCGATGAACTTGAATTTCGAATATACTAACATGTACTTGCTGTTTGAGTATTATGATTTTTTGGTGAGTGGGTGGGACATTTTATTAATAACAGTTATTAATATTACATATTCCGAAAACATATGTTTTTCTATTAAATATTTTGATACGAAAAACGTGCATGATAATAAGTAGTTAACAATAATTTGCAAGTACATCGAATGTTTGAATTAATTTAATGAAACGAATATCCTTAAAAAAGTCTGTGCATATTAAAATATTGGTATATTTATCGAATTTCATATTTATTTATGTGTTTTACTCAACATGTAAAATAAACATATATCTATTTGAGATAATAATCTTGATACTAAATCATTAATGACGGTACTAGGTGATATTGAAAAAAGTGAGTGATTTAATTATTAAAGACTTAAAAATCTTGTATAATCCAACGCCAATACTTTTCATGTGAATATTTGTAACGCTACAAAACGCTAAAAAACATTGTTCAAGAAATTATATATATAATATAAATATAAATGATACACCAACAGCTTTTTTTTAATTACACTTTATTTTATCGACCATTATTATAAAATTTACACCTTCATATAAGATATGTCTGCTTCTATTTGTTTGTCTTTATCGATCTAACGTGCAGCAAACAAAAGCACACTGCATGGAAAGCAAATAATGGAATTTGAGTTTGAAATGGATTATAAACAAAGGTGCCGGAAATTCACTTGTTCAATACAATACACATTTATTAGTTTGAAATTCAAAAAAAATAATATTCTTTCAGGATGACATTCTTATGACATATTCCTATTGTAGACAATGGACTGCAAAGAAATTACAACAGTTTAAAAAATCTAAGTATGAAATCCATGTTATTTCATTGTAAATCGACATTTTACAAAAAAAAAAAAATATACACTATGAAATATTATTTTCGCTGAATTTCATAATGGTATAATAATACACCTTAAGTCCATAGACATTATTATAATCAAATACAAAAATCAACACCATTTATACTCTATGTAGCGTGCACTTGATACACGATGCACGATGGATGGACAAAGACAACTGAGTAGACGTTGTCTTAATATGTTTATATGTTAAACATTTACACAGTGGACAATTCATTCAGCATATTCGGCTACGGCTAACTTGATTTATCCCTTAGAAGTCTGAAATTTCTCATAATATTTTATTCGCATTTCGATCATTAAAAGTCTTTGACATATCTTATGGAATTGAATCGTGTTGTTATTTAAATTATTTGTTCTTTCAGTAGATTATAACTTGGGAACGGTACACTGAAAAATATTTATAACATTATTTGTTTATTAACTATTACATATTTGTAAAAGTAATAGTGTATTTTTTTTTTTTTTTACTTAAAAATATTTTGCCTAATAAATATTTATTCTAATTGAATGATATATTACATGCAATTGTCTATGTAATATAACTGCATTTTGTTCGCATCATTGTTCGAGTTAATTAACCAGATGAAACTTTCAAGTCTTAAAGTGGGTTTATTTTTCGATAATAATTATAAAATTTTTGTTTGTTGAACAAAAGTAAGATATTTAAATATCTGTAGGTACTGAATAACCAGGTCCAGTTTAAGGGCCCGGTAGGCGACATAGGCTCACACATAGGGCGGCATTTTTCCGGGGCATTTTTTTATGTATAAAAAAAAATAAAAAAATGCCCCGGAAAAATGCCGCCCTATGTGTGAGCCTATGATTTAAAATATTTTTAGATTCACTGTGGAATAAAGAGGAACGCTAAAAACGGCAAGATAATGTAAGTAATTTTAATAGTATTCACTTTTGGGTTTTTTTTAAAAATGTAACAAACCTTATCATTTGAATTTTAATTATTAAATGTAACTTTTTTTGTAAAATGTCAGTCTACATAATTCATTGAATGTTATTCACAGGCCGGCTCAAGTATTTAAACAAACATGTAAATATATATAAATATATATCCCTTACATGTAAATATCACATCAAATATTTTTTTTTATACATATTTGATGTGATATTTACATATAAGGGACGGCAAAATTAAATGTTGCCAATGTTTGTTTAAATACTTGAGCCGGCCTGTGAATAACATTCAATGAATTATGTAGACTGACATTTTACAAAAAAAGTTACATTTAAGAATTAAAATTCAAATGATAAGGTTTGTTACATATTTAAAAAAAACCCAAAAGTGAATACTATTAAAATTACTTACATTATCTTGCCGTTTTTAGCGTTCCTCTTTATTCCACAGTGAATCTAAAAATATTTTAAATCTTCGAAAGGTGATCAACCTATTTTCAAGTAGGGTTAAGTAAGGTATTCTCATGACATAGGCAATTTCGTGATATTATTTGTTGGACGTATAATGTAATTCCCTATTACAGATTGATTTGAAATAACATTGATCCTTTAAATTTAAGAATCAATGTAATTTTCAAATAAATCGTGTAATGACAAATTAAATTATACGCTCAACAAATAATATCACGAAAATACCTAACTTGTTTTATGTTTTTTTTTTTTTTTTTTTTTTTTTTATTATCTGAATATTGTATTAATATTCGATAAAATAAATAATAAAAACGATAAAATGAACAGGTCTTCAAAATAGCTTGATTGCTCTTCAAAAACATAAAACATTGTTCGAATGACTAAAAATAAAGAAAAAATATGAAAATAAATGAAAAGTAAAAATATGAATAGTAATAATAAATGATTAAATTTGTTTTTTACTAAAACTGAAGATGTCTGAGGATGAACAATCGATGAGCAACGTCGATTGTTTCGATTGATGGTTATTATTTGTACTAAAAAAATCCTATTTTTGATACGTAGTCGACAAGTTCTTCAAGAAGTATACTACGTTTAGAGTATATTCCTTCAACGTCAATCGAAATTATATTTGTCAGTTTTATAAATATTTTTTTGGTTGTATACCTGTAGTAATCATACAAACACTTACGTTCGAATTATTTGTTATTTATCAAAACATACTATGTATTAGGTACTATTTTTTTTTTATGAAGAACATAATATAAATAAATTTATAAATCAAACGGCTGATTCAATGAACTTGAATAAACGTTTAAAAAATAAAAAAAACATTTTTTAACATACTCTTTCGAAGATGAAGTCGACCATCTCTTCCATCACGTTAACAATCGTAATAAATATAGATAACTAATTTATTGTAAAATTCATATTTTCTTCGATTACCGAGTTCACAACCATTTTAACGATCTTATAAACGTTTAACTGATGATTTACCTAAAAATATTTTTATTTATTTATTTATTTATTTATTTATTTATTTATTTATTTTTTTATTAGAAAATATACAATCTATACCCAAAGGCATAATAAGAATATATGCTACATTATATTAAAAAAACATGAATTTGATGAGGGAAGAAACCATCCAGTTATCGCACTTTCTGCTTAAATATATATTTTTTAATTACTATTAACAATTTTTTTTTATTATTCATTAAGAAGATCTCTTACCAGTTTATTTTTAAATGCCGTGGAGGGTTTCCAGGAATTGTATGAGTGGCTAGACCGGATATCAGAGGATTAGAGTGAGCAGACAGTTTGTTTAAAAAAAGTTTGTTATAAGTACGCTTTAGCTTCTTCGTGTATGGTTTTCATTTTTAAGTCAAAGTAGAGAGTATAATTAATATAAGGGAGGCATTGGTGATGGAGCGTAGGATTTTATTTTGAACGGTTTGTATTTTATTGAGATTGGATTTTTTGGCATTACTCTACAGTTGGAAGCTATATATCCACATAGGCTTAATTAAGGATTTATTAATAAGCAATTTGATATTTAATTTAACATGTTTGTTAGTTAATAATGTTTTGAGCAACCTGATACGTGCATTTAAGGCGAGTTTTTTCCCCTAACATGTTGGGCCCAGGTGAGGCGACGATCAATGTTTAGTCCTAGATACTTAACAGATTGAGATGAAGGTATAGGTATGTCAGCTAAATAAACTTCAGGACAGTGAGCAAGGCAAAGAGTAAAGGTAAAGTGTAGTGATTTTGATTAATTGACTTTAACTCTCCAATTATCGTATCAGTTAGACAGTAAATTGAGGTGATGTTGAAGGTTTTAGGAAGCAGAAATTGGATCTTCGTGCATCGCTATAATTGCCTTGAAACCCGCAAACTCGGCTACAGTTGTATTTAGAGAAGTAGGTTGATTAGCGGCATATATATTACATACAATTGGTGAGAGTATGCCACCCTGTGGGACTCCTGCATTAATGTTTGCAATGTTTGAAACGGAAGAATGAAACGGAAAACCAAGTGGAGGCTACATCTACTCAAACGCAGTATTTAAATAATTCCTTTTCAATTCCAGAACATATTCGCATCCTGATAACTAATAAATGCAGAGCTAGGGCCTTGTTTCAACACTCTTGCCTTCCATCACATAAACAAAATTTTAATAGTCTGGCTAACTCCTTAAAAAAATACTAGCTAAACATAAAAACCATCTTCAAATCAATAATCTTACTAATTTGTCACTAAATAAAAGTATTTGAGATGCTACTAAAAAGTCCCTAAAAACGCAGTACCTAACACCCCGTTAATTAAATCAGATGACAGTTTCGCCTCCTCAGATACTAATAAAGCTGAACTACTTAAAAAATACTTAGCTGAAACTTTCAGCCCTCACACTGAGATACAAACTCCTCAAAATACCAAGTTAGTAAAACAGTACCTAGATAGCCCCCTTCCTCTCTACCTACCCAGTTTATAATTGTTAATTGTTTACTCCAAATTATGTTAAATATGCTATTCAGAAATACAGCCTTAAGAAATCTCCGGGCTATGATTTAATCACTGCGGAAGTAGCCAGATGCCTCCCAAAAAGACCAATTATTCTCCTAACAGTCTTAGTTAATGCTGCACTAATATTGACATATATCCCTCTACTTTGGAAATTTTCAATCATCATTCTATTCCATAAACCTAAAAAGCCTCCTGATCTACCTTCTTCCTATCGACCTATAAGCCTCCTGCCCTTCTTCGCTAAAATATTCGAAAGACTAATATTAAAAAGAATCCTTCCTTGTATCTACTCTAATAATGTATTTCCTAATACTCAATTTGGCTTTCGTGTCAATCACTCTAAAACACACCAGCTGCATAAATATCCTTTTCACTTGAAAAAAAAAATTGTTCTTGCGTATTTTTCGATGTGTCACAAGCGTTTGATCGTGTCTGGCACGAAGGCCTTATCTATAAATTACCTAAACATATAAATATTAATTTTTAAAAAAATGTAATAATCTACGTTTGGTTAGTAGAGTTGTATATTATTATCGATTAAATAAATAAATTATAATATGTTGTAGAATGTTAAAATATGTTTAAATGGGTCAAAAATAATGAAATAATTTACTTATTTTTTTTCCGGAAGTTTTATTTTGCTCCTGTTGACATTGGTAGTACGTATCTAATAAGCGACTATGTGAAACTGCTTTCATTCGTCTCGTTCAATGTCTGAGACTTTTCACAGCTCTTTCATCGTATTACATTGCTATTATTCAGCTCTAGCGTATCCAGAATCATAGACTGCATCCTCGAGGTCAATTTCTGCTTATGCACAATCAAGTACTCATGTAGCTTCTCAATTACGCCGCTCTACAATTTATAATTTATATTTTAAACGTATATGTTTTACGATAGATATTTTGTATTTAAAATAATATTTTGCCCTAATGTCGAAAATATATTATTGTTGGTATTAAATCTTACAACGTCGAATGCGTTTCTGGCATTTTTCAGTATAACACACACGCATTCGATTGACGTCTCTTTTGAGGTTTGTACTAGTTGTGCCGTGCACATTTCTAGTATGGGAGGCACCAAAATGTTTACTTTTAAGAGTTCGCACATAAATCTGGAATTTATGAGATAAAATATTGTTTACAACTATTATTTTATCTATTATTGATTATTATATTATTCAATTATCGTTTGTGAATATACCTGCAGTTTGCAATAGAACGACTCCTATAATCCGATTCTTTTTGGTCGAACTTCGATTGAAGTAGTTTTCGCATTTCCTGCAACGTTATTCAACCATATTGCATTAAAATATGTATATACACAAAGGATAATATTATTGTTTGTCAAATTATCAATCGGTGAGAGTCATTCATACTTTATCTTTACAGGATTCGATTTCGTTGCGGTCTTTAGCTACAATTCGTTTACGGTTGAACATTGCCTCGAACACGTTTTGACACTTCGCAATCAAAAGTATTCTAAACGAAGTATTGGATTTCTGGTCTTTTGATTGCACTACCGTCTCTTTCATTAATGAACAAATATATGCGTATTGAGGAGTCAATTTCGGTTCGTCCATAGCCTAGAGAATTTAAAAATTAATAAATAATTCACATATTTAAAGAATATTTCAGTGTGAATGATTTAATTAGATTATTTTTTATATACCTTTTGAAACAAAAGTTCAACTACTTTTTTCAAACAGTCGTCTGTTTTTATTGGTAGCGAAATCATGTTTTTTGTCATCGACACAATATTTTCCGAAGTTATATTGTCAAGAATATATCGATATTTCTTCTGGGTTTCATATAAGAATAACAAAATATGTTTAGTCGATTAGTCATATTTAGAATTAAACTCCAAAATAAATCGTTCTTTGACGAATAAAATTTACTTCTATTTCAATATTTTCAGCGTCCGATGAATGACTTTTGTTTGCATTTTCATTAACTATGCCCATACATGGCAATAACAGTGATTTGTTACTCTCAACATCACTTGAACTGTTGAGTATTAATGGCTGTTTAGGACCACATTTCTCTGTTACATTTAGTAATTTAGAACTTTGAAGCAAATTGACCTGAAGAAAAACAACGAACGAATTTAAATAAACATTAAGTCCTTTAGTATTATTTTTAAGATTCATTTTTTAATTTATATTTATTATAAATCCATTTTAAAAAAAACAATAATTTTGTTGAAACAGTTAAAATTAATAAATAAAATAAAATGATTAATTTATAATCGATATCGCAAAACTAGTAATTACTTATACCTCACTAGTTGGAAAAGTAATAAATTTATTTTTATTTTCGATTTATTGATTTTAAAAAAGATTATGATTATAATTCATTGAAGATTATTATTATAAAAGATATTATCATTACCTTTTGAATTTCCGTAGGCAGTTTAGTTTTTATCTGCTCTTTTGGGTTTCGTGGTATATTTTTCTAATAAAAATGATACGAAGATTTTTTTTTAATTTTTTTATTTTTATTTAATTTGCTTTTGTTTACACATTACAGCAAAACGATTATATAACAAAAATAACGGTGGGATTACTTCGGATAATTAATAATAATGATAATAATAATAAAAACAAATGTATATAGAAACAAAATTAAATTAAATTAAGAAGCCAGCGGAATGGAACGAGAGTTAAGCAGAAGGTTGGTGTCGGGAGTGATGTAACCAAAAGAAGATAGTAATAAGAAAAAAAGTTGTCTGCTGGGAAGGAGATTAGGACACAAATATTTTTCGTTGCAGAAGGTATTATAAATTGGGCCAACTAGCGATGACAAGCATTCCATTGTACCAATGCCACGTCGGAAACCAAATAAATTGTTAGGGATGAGATTGTTCTTTTCCAGAAACCAATCGAGACGTATTTTAATTTTGAATTCAACTATTTTGCACAGGGCAGATGATAAGGTAATGGGTCTGAATTATGAAGGATAAGAATTGGGCTTAGGAATGGGAATAACATGATACCATTTCCAAGAATCCGGAATCGTGCATGTGACCCAAATATCATTAAGAATACGTAATAAGCATGCTGCACAATTATTGGACAATAACTGATATACCATCAAGACCAGATGCAATTGAGGAATGAGAATGGATGGCCGAAGTAAGCTCTTTGAGGCTAAAAGGAGCTTAAAGTGTTGACAAGAATCTGAGTTGTCTAGATAAGGAAGAAGCTGTGGGCAAGATTCTTGATAGGAAGGAACATATGGTGGTGAAACTTTATTACAAAATAATGGAAACCATTCTTCATTAAGCGAGGGGGCAGTCCGGTTGACGCAATTCTTGAATTTTTTTGCAGTATCCCATAATGACTAAATCGGGGTTAAATGACTGAGAGTAGAACAGAATTTGGACCAAGAATTTTTTTTCTGATTTAAGAATATGTTTTGTATTGGAACAGGTATTTTGATAGGAGAAAAAAATCCTTCGAGGATCCCGAACACCTATATATTTTAAGCCACAAATCGATTTTTTATTGCATCAGTACACGTAGGACTCCACCAAATTAGTGAGGTGGAGGGAAATCTAGAAGAGATGCGTTTAATTGAAATAGCATGTCTGGAGGCCGTATTCAAAAGAGAAATGAAGTTGTTGTAGTTATCTATTGGAGAAGAGAAAATAAAGGTGTCGATGAGAGAATCTAGATGAGATGAAAAAAGAGACCAGTCGGCCTTTGAGTATAGAAATTTGGGGGTTGACGGGTCACGGTCGTTTGAAGTTGAGGGAAGTGAAGAAGGAGTAACATGTTCGATTATAAGAGAGAAGTGGTCATTACCATGTGGGTCATCTAACGGATGTCATGCGAATGACCAGTAGAGAGCACTGGCAGAGACAGTAAGATCCACAGCTGTATTGGAGAAAGGCGGACGATTAATACGCGTGTAAACTCCAGAATTGAGGCAGCACAGATTGAAGTTGTTTTTACGAAGATGTTAACATGTATATTAAAACTCGATTATTTCAAAAGTGTTACGCGCATGCATAACTTTTGTTATATGAAAAAAATTATTAATTTACTGTTGATAGTACATTCCATGCTGATGGTATGAATTTTTCTATATTCGATGATGCCCTGGTGTTGCCTTCTTGTTTGGGACGATCGTTTCTTGGGACCCAATCATTGTTTTTGAGGTCTATGGTGTCTTGTATCATGAATCGTATTCTCGTTGAAATCTTAGTCTTGTACTTTGCAGATGTGTACTCGTTAAGCTTATTAAAAGTAGCTCTCTATAATTATAATTCAACCAATTAGTATTACATAATTTGATATTTCGACCGCGTTTCAACGATCGAACATTTATAATTGTGAAGCATGAACTCTATATTATCTTACATGACTTATTGTTTTTCCTATGTGTTTAAGTATGTTACATGCACACTCTATGTTTTCTTCATTTGGTGACTTCAATAGGTAATTTATACTCGTTTCCAGAGTCTGATTCGTTAGTATACCTACCTTATAAAGCTCGCACATATATCTGAAATCCAAAAATATATTATGTTTAGCCAAGACTATAAATTTTGCCCTTTTTCAATATGTTCGTACCTGCAGTTTCCTACTGATCTTTTTCTGTAAGCCGATTCGTCCTGATCATATTTGGACTTCATTTGATCCTTCACATCCTGTAAAATGTTATTCTTATTATATAACGAGTAAGAGAAATAATATCATACGAAGTTAATTGAAGTTATATCAGAGATGTTTACTTGATCTTGACAATCATCTATTGCTTGACGTTCTTTGGCTAAAGTTTCTTCGTGGACACGCATTTGATTCAATCTGTCTTGGCAGCACTTTGTCAATAATTTTTTAAACGATATTTTCGACTTCTTATTGTTAAGTTTTACTTCTTTCGTGTGCAGTGCCGTGCATATGTACGCATATTGCGGAGTAAAATTTGGTTCGTTTATAGCCTAAACAACGTTTGAAACTGGTTAATAATATCAACAATATTCGTCTCTAGAGATAGGTATTTTCGCAAATGATTTGCACAAGATAGTACATCACAAATATTAAATTACTTAAATACACATATATAAATAAACTTTACGAATAACATACTTTTTGAAATAGTATTTCGATTACTGTGTTCATGCACTTTTCTGTTTCGATTGGCAAAGACATAATGGTTTCCGTCAATTGGACCATGTTTCCCGGTGATAATTTGTTGAGAATGGACAAGAATTTTTTTCGGATATCCTTGATGAACAAAAAAAAAAATTATAAATTATGCTTATTTACTTATATAGTAGAAAAAACAGTAACAAAATATTTAGAATGAACAAAAGGTTAAATCTTTCACATAATCTTTTTCGATGCGATATTGTTATTGAACGAATTACTATATGAGATTATTTATTTACTTCTATTTGCAAGTCTTCATCACTTAACGGCTGACAGTTGTTCGTGCCTTTCGATCTTAAGCTCGAAGGAACCCATGCGTTCTTGGAAGTATGTAGTTTAATTGCATCTTCTTTCGGTAGAAAAAAATTGTTCACTCGGTAGAAGGACGGTGCCAGTGTCTAAAGTAATCATTTGAAATAGTATTTCTTAAAGTCAGTAATGTATAAAATATATATTTTCATTAGATTACCGTAATGTTCGGTGTTCCTGGCTGGAACATTTGACGTGATCGCCACGATTGTGGATCCCGGTCCATCGGGTATCTGTTTACGGTTTTTCGGGTCGTAAATCCCTCGTCTTGCATGTTTCTGTTCCTGCTGTTCAAAGCTTCAGATGCTGCAGCTTTAGACGAATAATTAATACGTAATTGTAATTTTCGTGATCTATTTATCGATATTATGTAAATACAAATATTTACCGTTAACTTCTTCGTATTGGCTCATATTTTCTCGATATTAATTCTTATGCAGAATTAAAATTAATGTAGATTATCTACTACAACTCTAAAATGTGCAGCTCTGAAGAACAATATGTTATGACGAATGATATTTTCAAAATATAAATTCGTTGCAATTTTACTGTAGAGAATCAAATAATTGAAATATATTTTCGGTTACTTGTACATATTAGTTCATTTCTGGTATCACATAGTAACCGAATGTACATAAGTCACAGAAATATTAGCCAACCTTTTTTTAATCAAATGTAATATTTTTAATACATATTCGGTTAAATACTTTATTGGTTGATAGTGAAGTTTGGTTTACATCCATGTCTATTGCAGCAGTATTCAGCATAAGGAATATTTTCCCCGAGAGTGCGGAATCAGTTCCAAGGAATGCATACCTTTGATTTTCTGATTTTTTTTTTTTAATTTTTAGAAGCTTACCCGAACTCCTATTGAAAGTGAAAGAACATTTAGAAAATTTTTAATTTTTTTAAAGAAACGTGAATGATGTTTTCGTTATTTTCTTCGATAATTTATTCTTAAATATAGGTGATTTAATTTAATACATTTAATTAAATGTTTATACTTTTTTAAATTTAATAATAATCTTATGCATAATAGTAATTTTCGAATAAAGTCTATGGTTTATAAAAAGTTT
Organism: Sipha maydis; assembly: GCA_034509805.1. Lineage (NCBI taxonomy): Eukaryota > Metazoa > Arthropoda > Insecta > Hemiptera > Aphididae > Sipha > Sipha maydis. Next base: position 117,599 of record JASXSY010000707.1, on the reverse strand, counting down.
AGGGCTTGTTAATAATTTTAAAATAAAATATAAACCTAATAATTGCGATGAATATTTACTTTAACTGATCAAACGATAAATTGTATGTATAGTGCACACTCATGAACGTTTGGCTCGTATATTATAATTCAGATACGTGTCTATTGGTACCTACTATAGAGTCAAAACAAGAAAATTATTTTCGAAAAATTCAACAGATACATATTTTTCATGAACTATAATTTTAGTTGAAATAGTTCTATTTGTCTACCATCAAAAAACACATAACGTACCAAAACCAAATAAAATAGGTTTTTTTTTCGACGAATGACTTAGGTTATAAGTTCTAACAAGGTATTTCATACTTCAAATACTGAAAATAGGCAGTCAGTAAACATAAAAACTAATAATTACTAACAAAACATATGTACATTTGGGTAATATTAATATTCATGTCAATAAATCAAATATGTTACCTACGTAAACCAAGACCGGTTGACATGCTATTTGGTAGAATATAATATGTACATATAGTCAGATGTAATTTTACAAAATTCTATATGTAAGCAATTATTTATAATTTTAGTAATATCGTAATAGAAGCACGAGTATTTAATAAATTATATTTAACTATAGTTATCTGGCCGTAAGTCTGAAGACCTATCTATATGGTTTTATAAGTTATAGTAGATATGATTTTGTGAATTAATATGATGTATACTTTTTCAAGAATCATTTCTTTGGACGTAAATCACGTTTTATTGATTAAAAAAATTTACTTCTACGATTTATTTATATTCATCGTCTTATCATCGATTGTGCTGAAATTTCAAAAACAAACAAATATACCAATAGGTTATAGTTACCTACTTCAACTGTCTTTTCATTTATATACAGTAACTGAATAATATTATAATCACCAATTTAATATCGGATTTTTTAAAATTAATGTGGAAACCAACAACACTGACATTTAATTCATGTTAGATCTACTCAAAACCGAATTTCCAAATTGTATTTAAAAAGTATTCATTACGCTGTATTACTACCATTGTTTTTATAACATACATTTCATATGTAAAATCAATGGCATCACATCTAAACGGCAAACAAATGTTTGATTATTCGTGTTATAAAAATATTTTTACAAAGCGATAATATTTAAACCTTACTAAACAGTGGATTTTTGAATTAGTAGGACTTAAGTATTTTCTTGTTTACCAATTCACCGCCTACACCATCAACCATCAACGATCAGGTACATATTACCATTGAGTATAGATACAATCTATACTCAATGATATTACATTTAATAAGTTAGATACGCTCTTGGATACTCATTCATGTATGTAATACAATCAATTTTAATGAATTTTAAGACTATAAGACCCCATGTCTCTATCCATCTTAAAAATGGATGTGGCTTAAGTCATATTTAAATATAGCGTGTGGGCGCCACAGCTTACAAACGACCGTAGAGCCAACAGCTTCCTAAACAGGTTAGACAGTTACGGTTGTAAAAGTATTTAATTTAGAATACTGTGTTTTAATGTTTTCAGCGCCCACAGAGTTATGAGTAGAATTTAATATTTTTCTCCTAGATCAAATTTGTTTATCGACAGCGGTTTGGAACAAAAACGGGCATTACCTTTTTGATTATATGAAAAGATTGATCCTATCAATAGCCCCCATACACGGTCAGTTTTGAACAACAATCAATGATTGACAGTCAAGTCTGATCATTGACTGACGATTGATAACAACTATATATGGTCAATCAAAACTGACAATCTTCAGTCATGCGGTTATTTTATTTTAAGTCAACACAATTGTCACTATTGAAAATGTCGTGTATTGTGTAGTCGATATTCAATTTTTCTTGAAAAAAAAATATATATCAAACCGATGGCAAGTATATATCGTCAGTACTTGCACCGGAATTTTCACTCGCTATAACTTTTTTCAACTCACGACGATAATTTGATCTCAATGTTGATTCTTTTATTTTTTTGTAGTATTTATGTCAGCTATTGGATTGATTTCTTTGAATTTATTAGTTGAATGTACATAACATTCTTGTTTAAAAATTCTGCAGAAAAATAAAAAGGAAAATAAAAAGTGATTTGTACAAATCACTTTTTATTTTCCACATAGCAGGTAAACTATGGTATAAATGTATAAATCCACGCCAAAATTCTTCATTATTTACCTTATTCACCATTTATGGACAAAGATATAAAATTGTTTGGAATTTTAAAATTGTTTAAAATTGTTAAAAATGATTGGAGCCTAGTCTTCTTGCGTCCTCCATCGTCTATTTTCAGCCTTGGACTGCGTAAATAGGACATCGTCTCGGGTAGCCCTGGACGGGATGGAACTTGATGCGCGACAATGGACGGGAAAAAATAAACATTTTCGCCAGATTTTTTTTCCTTTTTTTTTTTTACAGCGTAAACACGGATCACGTCACTGTATTAGAGGTCGTTGCGACCGCCATCGGTTCGTCTAAATAAGGCGCGGAGGCTGAGGAGAACGCGCGAACAACTGGCACACTGGCGATGTTGTGTGATAATAGAAATCGGTCGGTACGCACGCAAACGCGCTATCATTTTGCAACGACACAACGTTGTTTTTCAGAGCATTTTTATCAACTCTCGTGGTCGTTCGGCCGTTGGTCATCACGGTAAGGTCGTATTTCATTTTTATATTATCAATCACCTCCAAGTGTTACGTTAAAACTTAAAACTCCCGTTCCGCTGGCCGTACAGATCTCTCGAGTTGGAGACCACCGTTGTTGACGTTCGCAGCTCGTTCGAAAATCGTCGTCGAGTTGAACCGAATAGTGAACAGTAGCAAGTAGTCTAGCACCTGACCGGCCACGGTATGACGTCTTCCAAGTATTGTTTGAAAACTCGCAACAGGATAAAACTTCCCAACGCCAAGGTGAGTGGTTACCACGTACCATGGAAAATATCCCTCATTCATTGTTGCCATGTTCTCATTTCAGAAGTTGGACAACGAACAGGACCATGATTTGTTTCTGTCCAAGTTGACTTCAGCCCTTTGCTGCGAGAATTTCAGCAGACTGCCTTTGAATTCAAATTTGGGACGATTGCCTTTATCTGGTATGTGAATATTTAGTCGTATGTTGCGAATTACACTGAATGTTTTGTGGTTGATTGTAATTTTATTTTATTCATATCGGGCATTTGCCTTTGACGTTATCCAGTGTTAACTCATTAAAATTATTTTTCCATTCAATTAATAATCTTTTCATATATTAATTAATTTTTACCACATTTTAGCTTTATATTAGCTATCTTTAATTTCATTTATCATATTAAGGTTCTAATTTTTTATTCAATCCATCATAAAAATAAGAATTAGTTAAATAGAACAGATTTTTGAATAATGCAATATCTATATAATGTAATTATAATATCCTATCACATTAATATTAATAAAGTTAAATATTTTATTTTTTTATGGTATTATAAATGGTAACATTTTAAAATGATGGTAATTTTATTAATTTTAAGTATTGTTTATACTTACTCAAATATTTAAAAAAAAAAAACTATTTTCTAATTAAATCAAATTCTTAGACTAATATATCTACTAAAGAAAATTTGCAAAAAAGTTGACTGTGATAGTTTTAATTTTTATCCTATGAAATAAAATTGAGAATTGGTTTTCTGCTAATTAAGTATGTTACATTTAATATTTTAATATTCGGAAATGAAAATAAATAGGTATACATGTAATAATTTTTTTATTTAATTTTGTTCAATTACAGAATTAGCTCAAGAACTTAAAACTGGAAAATTAATATCATCATTTGAAGATTATTATTCTGATAGTGAAGATGAATCTCCTTATGTGTATACATGTTCATTTGTACTGGCCATAGTATATTTTGAACGGCTCAAAGCATCAAATCCTAGTTATTTGAAATCAATTAACTCATCAGAATTATTTCTTATATCCTTGGTAAACTTCATAAATTATAATAAAAACATAATACATTGTAAAATAAATGCAATTTATATTCTAGTTTTTTATTTGTTTAGTTGGTTGCCAGTAAATATCTTCATGATGATGGTGAATTGGATTCAGCAATTAATAGTGAATGGGCTGCAGCTTATGGTATTAGTATTAAGACAATCAATCAAATGGAAAAAGATTATTTATCTGCAATGGTAAGACACATTTACTCATTTACTTAAAAAAAAAAAAACCTAATTTAAAATCAACATTTTACTAAATTGTTAAAAACAAAATATAATAACTTTTAGTATAATTTGACTGTCTCTGGGTAAAATGGGTTAAGACTAAATTCACAATTTTTCAGGATAGCGATTTTAAACTATATGTTTTAAAATATTGTATTAAAGAAAAAAAAAATATACACTCAAATCAATTTTAACAAATTATATATAGACCTATATATTTTTAAATTTTTCAGTCTATCCTGTTGTTCCCAAATTAAAATTAACATACTTTTACAAATAAATTTTATCAGTGGTCTAAAAGGAATAACTATACTTATCTCATTCTACTCAAATATTTTGGTTCTCATCTCAAATTATTTTTAATTATACCTTTCTATTATTGATGAAAATTAGATATCCAGTTTTACCCATTTATAAAAAATTGAAAATTAGTCCATAGAATGAAATAATTCCATTTTCACTAAAAATCAATTTTTACTCAGAAACTGTTGAATCATTTAACATTGAAAAAATAATGTTGAACACTTGTTGCAAAATATTTGAAATTATTAATTGTTTACCATAAATTATTTCTAATAAATATAGCTTGCTGTCTTTAGGACATTATGTATAAAATCATATTTGCCAAATATTGAAAATAAATTACTATTTATTTTTTGGTTATCTTATATGAAAACAAAATATATATTATTTATTTTTATGTTTTTATAGAATTGGGAATTTTTTATAAGTGATGAAGAATTTACTGTTAGACATAAGCAGATAGTTAATCAACTATATGTTGATATGAAAAAATCCAATTCCGTCTTATTTAAAATATTTATATTGATCTCATCTGTTGTACAAAAAATTAGAAAGGTAAGTTAATTTTTTATTATTTATTATAGATGTTTATATTATATTTTGTGTTATTTAGCTGTACCGTAAGAAGGTTTTACATCAGAAACTAAAACAAATGATCGCTATGTCCACTGTTATTACTGTGGTAACTGCAACTGCTTTGCAACTCAAAATCAACACAGGAAATCACAATTTGGTTCAAGAATTGTTTGAACGAATTGAGTCAGATCCAAATTATCCAATAATTCCATCTTCTCGGCCAAACAATAAACCAATTTCAGAACATGCAAAAGACATTCCTAAAGAATGGCATTCATCTAAATTAGCACAATTACTAGATCATTTGTTACTGATGAATACTTGTGTATTAGATCCTCAGTTGTCAGACCAAACCACTCTTAGTAAACCAAATGAAAATCAATTTCGAAATATTACATATTTCAAAAGTATTGTTTTTTTTAACCATTTAACTTATTTAAATTATACATTTTGAAAATAAGACTTATGAATTACAATACGTAAGTTATAAATTAAAATTTTCTTAAATATATTTTAATCACTATTTTGTATAATTTTTTTCTTTCAATATTTTTTATTTTGAAATCTTGTTGAGTTCTACTTGTGATTGATTGTATAAATCATAAGAACTTAATATCAACATTTGGATTACATGATTCCTATCTTTTTGTATCAACAAATCTTTTTATTTTTTGTATCAAATTATTTTTGAAACCAGAGAATTGCGCACGAGCAATATCAATGAGTAAAATATGTCTATATTTATATTCAATGGCATGAATATATTATATTATATTTGGAGAATGACACGAGGGCTGTCGGTGTGTGCAGTGGAGATGTGGTTGACCGAGTAAAGTGGAGGTGTAGGACAAGGGTGGCCGACCCCAAAGAAGAAGAATGGCGCATTTAGGGGGAATGAATGCTCCAGCAGCAAAAATGTATTATTATTATAATTTTTTTAATACAAAATGTATAACATTGATTAACAAATATGTGTTGTATTTAATTTTTTGATTAATTAATATTGTGGTAACAGATTATTGACACCTTAGATCAGAGGTTCTCAAACTTTTTATTGTACGACCCATTTTGGGAATTTTTTAAAATTTGGCGACCCACAATATCAATGAATAACCTATTTTTTTAGTGAATTAGTTGCTTACAACAAAAAATATATATTTATTTTTAATATAAAAGTATAGCGCGACCCACAGTTTGGGAACCTCTGCCTTAGATCATATCACAATGTAGATTTTATTTGTCTAGATCGGGGATCAAATCTAAGATTGATACCCAATATGTTAACAAGAATTTTGAAGAAATTGTATACTGTTAAACCTTAGGATATAGATTTTAATATTATTCAAAATAAGCAAGAGGCATATTTTTCATTAATCGAGAGTGTAAAGGGAAAGTCTGAGGTTCTAAAGAGTAGTGACAAGTTGAAGGCGGGGGCAGTAATAAAATAATTTCGTTCCGGGGCGCTTACATTCTAAATGTATTAGCCCTCTTTCACATAGCCTGTTTCTTTAACAGCAACGGAAACAGATCGGATAAAAATGTCCGTATATATAAAAAAAATTGTCCGTTGGTTAAAATGGATAGTGTGAACGGATTGTATAAGTAACTATGTGTCTTATCTACTCCATTTTCTTTTTTTATCTGATCTGTTTCCGTTTTGCTGTTAAGGAAACGGACTGTGTGAAAGAGGCCTTACTGTTCATAATATATATATATATATATATAAAGTATATTTTAATATTATTAAATTATAGCTAAATAGGAAGAAAATGGTTATTTTTAGAAACAGTTTTCAAAATTATATAGACTAAATAAGAGACACTAAAATAAAATTAAAGTACAGGTTCTAAAAATTGATCAAATTGAAATTAAAATTGGTGTATCAGATGACACCAGTTGCATATATCGTACATAGCAGTGACGCTAATTGACATGTGCAGCAAACGTGTTAATAGTATTTTTGACAAATAAATAAGTTTAATATATAATATACATAAACAATAGGTAAGAGTTAGCACTGGAGTTAGGTTAGGCTAGGACATATGTAGTCACTAAAAATAATAAATATGAATAAAATAGATATAAAAATTAGAAATTGAATTGATTAATAAAAATAATAAATACAAATTAGCTTTTATGATTTTATTTATAATTTAATATTAGAAATAATAAAAAAAAATTACTTAACACTAAAACTCATATTGTAATTTTCGATACTTGAACAATTATTACTATTTCACATAACAATTTGTTTTTTTGTCTTCAAAAATCAATACCCTTCATATGGATTTAACTCATCCCTAGGTAAGACAAAAAATAAATAAATATTTTATTACATATAAATATATATTTACATTAGGAAAATAAAGAAATATAAATTACCATAACTTAAAATTCAAATACATTCATTATTTTTCTGTTATTGCTGATAGTGTACACAGTTTAGCCAACAAAGCAGATAATTGAAGAAGCGAGTTCAATCCTCCAACAATTCTAATATGAACCTGCCCAATTTCCTAAAAATATAATTAATAATTAATTATTAAACTATAAATAGTATTAATGAGAGTATGGTGGCAATTATCTGAACTAATTTGGGTTTTTATTTATTTTAATGAAAACCTACACTTTTGTTAGAGTAGTTATAAATAAAAATATAATAATTCATTATCTAAAGTTCTATTATGTTTTCTTTTGTATATTTTAATTGGCGAACATGTGTATTTATATATCACTTAAGTTAATTAATGTTAAATAATTTATAATTTTAATTTACTGGAAATTAAAAATTTAAGTAAATTGATGAATCACAATTTATTGTTAGACCATCTACTATATGGTATACAGAAATATATAATTTATTTTTGTCAACTATGATAGTTTCCCAGTATAGTTAAATTTTTACCATAGTGAATTTTAATTTTAGAGATTCCTTAATTTCTAAATGTTTAGCCACTCTAAATATGTTAACTATAATGTCTTCAGGAGCATAACCAAGTTTCCATAAGTGAGCCATTATCTAATAAAAATTAAAAAAAAGAAATTATTAGTATATGAAATTTTAAAATCACATAATATTAATATTAATTTTCTGACTTTGTATGCCTTGGAGATATTTTGATCAACACATTCTAATAACATTTCTTTGATAAGTAAGGGATGTGGTTCATCACAAACTTTAAAAACATTAGTGCTATCAACATGCTTAAAGCCATTCCATGTAGACTGTAAATTGTTCAATGCTTGTCGCATGTCTCCTTGAGAAGTAAATACAACAGCTTCTAAACCATCAGCACTATATGACACCTAAAAAATAAACATTGATATAATCACAATTGATTAAAAACCATAATTAAAACAATACCCCTTCAGTTTTGCAGACTTTTAGCAACTGGGTCATTATTTCTTGATCAGAAAGTTTTCCATATCGCAACATAGCACAACGTGATTGAATTGCTTCAATAATTTTATCACTATTATTGCAAGCAAGAGCGAATCTTGTTGTGTTACTCCATAATTCCATTGTACGCCTAAGTGCTTGTTGAGCTCCATCAGTCATACTTAATATAAAAAAATGTTTAATATTGACTCAATTAATTTTTCTGAATAGTTAATCACCTATCTGCTTCATCCAAAATAATTATTTTATGTCTACCAGGAGGCAATGTGACTTTTTGTTGCGCAAACATTTTGATTTTGTTTCGTACTGTTTCGATACCACGATCACTAGATGCATTTAGTTCTAGTACAGCTTCTTTAAATGCACTACCTAAAAGTATTCTAGCAAGTGCTAAAATCGTTGTGGTTTTACCAACACCAGGAGGGCCCTAATAAACATAATCCATCATACATCATTTACGATCGGAATTAGGTGATTTGGTTACAAACTTACAGCGATAATAATATTAGGCACGTTTCCACAAGAAGAGAACTTTTCAAGCCGCAAGACAGTTTCTTCATTTCCAACAATGTCCGAAAATGTTTTAGGACGATACTTTTCGATCCTGAATTCAAAAAAAATAATAAAAGTCCATTGTGTACCTTAAAAATTACAAACTTGAAAATATACAAACCATGGTGTGTTCAAATCGCTTTTTACTATCGTAGTTTGTGAACTAGTGGATCCTTCCGCAGGACTAGTTACGACTGCCGAAGTGGAAGGTTCTGCTTCAGTGATATCGACATCCATAACTTCCATTTCGTTGTTTGTAGGGAAAGATTATGATACTCGATCCGTTTAAATGACAATCAGCAGCAGATAGACGTGGGTTTTATGCAAACTTTAGTTCAGCATAATATTTACTTCCGTTGACTTTTTATTTGTATCCTTCTAACACCGTAGTCGCGTAGTACGCGAGTTATGAATGTTATGACTTGGCGTTCTGTGATAAAGTAAATATTAATTCAACATTTTGTTAAAAATAGCGGGAAAACTGTGTTATCGTGCATTCGCTTGTTTTTCACGATTATTTATTGTAGGCATCATCAGTCCGGAACTTTTAGGTTATTATGTTATCCAGTTGTGACTGATAATTAATGATAAGTGATAGGTATATGTTTATTTGGTCAGAAACGATAGTGAGTTAACTGCCTAGCTGATACTAACTTACGATTTGTTTATGTTTACCGTATTGTAGGATATACCGATTCCTGTGATATTTATTGTTTTCGAAATTTACGAATGATCTCTGCATTTTTTTCGTCTTTTAGTTGTTTGATTATCGATGAGCAATGGGAATATTAAGTGTTCGTGAAGAACTCGTGAACATTTCGATTTAGAACAATGTGTGGGGTGATGGTACATACATATCGCTGTGTATATAATGATGATTGATTGATGTTTGTCCGGTGATTTATTCATCTGTGAAAAAGAAATGGAATTATCGTCGGAGGAACTGCTCTGCAGAAAAGATACATTAAAACAGTTTGAAAACTATATTCATAATGCAACTAAAACACTTGACAATTTTACCAGAAAAATTGGATGGTCGCTGGATAAAACACCAACTGAAGTAACTATGAAACATTGTTTTTTTTGTAATTTATGACAATTATTATGGTGTTTTTCTTCAAATATTTCTTTACTTTTCCTCTAATACTCAAAATTCACAATTTTAAATTAACTTATAGTTTAATTAGGTGTGTATATTATATTTTTTGAATTCTCTCAATAAAGTAATATGAATGAGTTTTAAAAAATTGTTTCAATGATGCTAAATATTGATTTTTGAGTATACTGTAAAACTAATTTTTCATTTAATGTTTTACATTTTTACCTAGTTGGAATATATTTAAACATGTTAACTGTTTAGGATTCATTGGTAAAGTACACATTTAATAGTAAACAAAAAATACCATCATTCAATTTTGGTGGTAGTCCTCAGAAAAAATTGGAATGGAATGGATATGAATCATTGTATACAGCATATTGTAGTTCTTCATCATCTGTAAATATTGGTAAACCATTTGATATTACATATTTTTAAATGCCTAAACTGAAATATTAAACGAATTTAGTCATTTATTATTGTTTTTTTAATTTACATTTACAATTAGTCATTATTTAAATAAATTAGAGGGTTGAGGGCTGTTTAAAATCTGAAATGTTAAAAAACCATTTTTGAATAGATATAATAGTTTTTAATTAGCTATATATCATGTAAAAAATATATTACAATCTAATTTGTATTAGTTTTGTCAAAGATGTACCCATTCTTTAAATTAGTGGTAGCAAGCTAACTAACTTATCACCCAGCATCTATAAATTCATTTTAGCTAAATCAACTATTTATGCTTACTCCCTTATTATCCTTTTGAGATTATTAATTATTAAGTATATGTACTTTTTTATTAATGTTATCGAATAAACGCACACTTTAGTTATGGTGAATAATCTAGTATAATCATTTACTCAATGTATAGATTACAGCATTTAGTATATCCTACTAATGTAATATTAAGATTGTAAAATATTATATAATTATATGTTAAATTAACTATTGGCTAAACATTTTTCTTCGACTTCAAGTTTGAGTTATTTCAACTTGATTCTACTATCTTTATTGGTTTACCTTTTGGTGCTTATGTTTTTGAATTAATTTGCTAAATAATATTAATCACGTAATTAATCATGTTAACTAAAAGATTCATTAGATTATATGTGTTATAGAGGTAAAACATGAACCAGAAAAAAATGTACAAAACACTGTAGACTATACTAGAGATTCCTTACATTTAACTACTGATGAGAGGAAAGATTTTTATGACAGTGTTACTGGAAAAAATTTAAATCCTAATCCTGATGATGACAGTAAAAATTTACTCGTGTAAAGTTCAAAATAATTTATAATTTTTTATAATGAAAATTAATTATACATATGTTCTTTTTTTTAGATTGGATTTATTTAATGAAACTAATAAAAAGCCTAAAACTGAGCTTGAACTTTTGCAAGAGCAAAGAGACTTGAAACGTAGAAGAGCAGCTTATCGTGGAAAAAGAGTCCACACAGATAGGAAATCTTATACTGAAGTAGGTTTATGTTCCCATATTAATAGTTTTTATAATAATTATTATTTATCTGATGATTTAGGTTTTAAGAGAAGTAGTTGAAGGTTTAACAAATAGTGTGCCCCATCAAGAAGACAAATCTATATGTGTAGAAACTTCAAATATCAATACTACTGTGTCTGACAATCGTTGTGTTTATAAATATGAAGGTAATCGACATTTTGGTGGTCATCCATATACTCGCTGGGTTGATATCAAAACAGAAGAATATAACTTATTGAAGTATTATGAAGAGAAGAACGATAGTTCACAGGAAGAAGCTAATACTTCCCAAATTCATCATTCTGTACGTGATATTGATACTAAAAAATCAAGAAGAAGTCGATCATTATCTAGAAGTAGGAGAAAGTCCAGTAGTGGATTAAAAAGATCCAAGAGATCTAGATCTCGATCAAAATATAAGGAAATTAAATATAAAAAATCCAAAAGATCTAGAACCCCAATCAAATCTAATGAAGTTAAATCTATAAAATCCAAAACACGATCAAAATCTAAAGAAATTATGTTAAAAAAGTGTAGAAGCCGATCTGTATCTACAGAAAGGAAAGAAGAAAAAATTAAGAGGCACCGGGCCCGGTCTAATTCTAATGAATGTAGTCCAAAGAAAAAATCTAAGCATTCTAAAAGTCCTTTAAATTATTTGTCATCACTTTCAAATGAAAATGATATTAATAAATATAAGTCTAGTAGTCATAAAAAGAAGAAAAAACATAAACATAAAAGAAAATATTCCAAAAGTCCTAAATGAACTAATGAGTAAAAAAATTGTATTAATAAAGACAATGAAAAATTTTAATCATAAAAGATCAAAAGATAATATTTTCCAATTACTTATTATACTACTGTACATCTTGGAAGAACATTATTCTAAATTTAAGCAGACATGTGATAATTTAGTGATTTGATATATAATAAATATTAAGGTGGAATTAATTTACCATAATTATAAAACAGTATTAATTTTATTTAAATAAAAAATATTGGTGAATAATAAATATATATTTGTTTGATATATGTGAAGCATGAATTAAATAATTGTTTGTCTTTTCTTATAAAAAATTTAAATGCCCCAATAGTTTCCAACTTTAACGAACTTGTGGGCAAGGTTTTGAAAATTTCTAATTAATTTTTCTATCCAAACAATTAGGTCGTTTTAATGTAAATAAACTATAACGAGTTCATTCATAATTAGGTTGTAAAATATATTAATTGTAATTTCTTAGTTTGAGTTATGAGTATATTACTACCACGACAGCTAGGTCAAAAAAAAAAAAAAGGAAACTAAAATGAAGTAAAATCTCATAATTATTTTATTTATTCCAATATTCCATTAATTGTAAAACATAATTAAAATTATACTTTTAAATTAATAATGTTAAAAAATAAAGTCTTTTTTATTGAAAGCCGTTTAACATAAAATTAATCACCATAATGAATTAAACTTTTTTTTGTTATGTCCTGTACTTTGTTAATCAAGATAATATTAATACTATTCAAAATGTTATGTTATAAATAGATTGTGTTGTATCATCAACAGATAAATGAGAACAAAATCAAAGATACTGGGATCATTTAGAGGTAGAAATTGTTGAGTAGTTATAATAAATTTGAAATAATTGGTCTTGAAAAGCGAATGATGTAAATTGGGCTAAATTATTAGTTGTAAAGAGTTAGGCAAATAAACTTGCTCCATACCTCCCTGATTTCTAAATTGTATTTTATTATATTCTTAATTTGAATAACATTTATTAAAATTATATTAATGTAAGTAAAAACTTATTTTAAATAATCCCTCCTATTAAAATAAATTATCTCTATGTAAAACGACCAATTTTTCACAACGCATTCTTTCCTTTATATTTTAATATTCAGTCACGATTTTTTTCACTCTCTATATAACTAATGATGAATTATTAATTCAAAACCGGTTATACTTACACAAATAATGATATTCCAGGTTAATTAATAATTTTTTTATTTCTGTGTATGAACTATTTATTTATAAAATAATTTACAAGTATTAATTTATTTTTATTTTATTTCATTAGTTTATTATAAAATATAATTATACTGCAATTCATCAACACAAATTTAAACATTAGTTCTTAAATAACAATTTAGTCTATTACTATTTTAGTAGAGCATAGTTTTTAAATTTTTAAATTAAATAAATTTTTAGTTTTTGAAAACTGTAAACATAATTTTTTGCAACCCCCTCTGCCCAATTTACGCCACTGAGAAAAAAAATTCTGAGTGTAGGAATAAACTACTGTTTAAGGTGTCCAATGTCCAATGTTACTCATTTTATTATATTTATTAATTATTTTCATTTTTACCAAATTGCATTCCTTAAAATGTTTGCTTATCTATAGATATTCATTAAAAATAAATTATAATTATATTTTATTTATCTTTAGTACTTATAGTATACATAAATATTAGAACAGATTATTTTTTATTTGTCACAAAAACTACTGTAATTCAGAAGCTAATATCCAGATTGAAAGGACCAAGAAAGACAAAATTGTATACCTACGCCCACAACTACTGGTAGAACAATTTCTATTTAAATAACAGCGATAAATATAAATAAATAAATTAAATGTATCTATAGTTAGTAAATATATTATTTTTTTTTTTGTTTCACTTATGACTTCTAACTTTTTATTTTTTATCTTAAACATTACATTTTTAAAAATAGCAAAAAAATTAATATATTCTTTGTACCTAATAAAAATATTTATAATTTCATACCTTTAATAATTAAACAATAATTAAACTTAGGTTTCTTTAACTCTAATTTTATTTTATTCCTCAAACATTTTATTTTAAACCTAGCAATAATAAAGTATTCTTTGTATTGTAAATTATATATAATAATAATTTAATAACTTAAATCTATAATTGTCTTTTATTAATTTTTCATTTTTTCGTTTGATTAATCTATACTCGACATTTTAATTTCAATTACATTTATATATTCTTTTAATAAGTAAATATTTTTTTTTAATTATGTCCTAAATCGAATAGATAATAATCTCCTAAGACCTAACCTTTATTTTTATTATTTTACATTTTAAACATTTAGTTTTTTAAGCCAATAATAATTAAACATTTTCTATAAAGTAAATAGTATTTTTAAATAATTTATATCAATAATAAACGGATAAGTATTATAAATTCAATAAGCAATAGCCTTGAGCGCCCAAAAATCAATTTCTATTTTTTTTTTAAATTTATTATTTAAAAGTTAGTTTTAAAATTAAAATTATAGATATAAGTCTTTAATTTTTATTAATGTGCTTTATGTATATGTGGATATTCAAAATTAAATATTTAAAAAGAAAACAATATTTCTTTGTGGATATTACAGTGGGCCATCCAATTTTAGGTATAACACGTTATTTGATTTCACGAACTACTGATTTTTTTTTTTGTAATACAAAATTTAAATCAACTTTTGAACTAAATTAAGTATAAGCTTACTGTTTGAAAAGTCCACGTGAAATAGAAATTTGGAAATTTGCAAGTGTAAAGCATTTAGGATAATGATTTATATCATATGCGCACGGCGTATTGAATATGCTACATAATTGCTTTTACATATTAAGTTGGTATCATTTTTTTTGTATGGTTAAGATTTCTTAACGTCAATGAAACGAAGAAATTAAAATCGTAGAAACCTTTTTGTGGTATGCGCATTGCCTAATCAACCTGTTACTTCATTTCAATTTAATTTGTAATGAAAAAGTAATTTTATCAATTTTTTTTTCATTGTAACTAGCAATGATCCTATTCCATTATTTTCAAAAAATAATTTACCAAACACTACATAAATATATTAAACACATATTATACGCAGTTGCATTATTTAAGCCGAGGATGGATGTGTCAGGGGATGTTTTAAAGTACTTAAACGGCCTTCCAATTTTGCTTATTTAATAGTTCTACAGTGAAAAAATCTTTAAGTAAATACATCTGAGTTGAGTGGATATACTAGTAAGTAGATTTAAAAAAAATACATTATACCGTGGAAAACGAATAAAGTTCACGCGACACCGACCGATTTTTAAATTTTGTACGCCGAAAGGAAACTCAATCAATGAAAATGTCGTTATTATTATTTATAAGGCTGTAGGTAATAAAGTAAAGTAATAAGAATACAACTACAGTATACATAAAAATGTATACCGTAAATGTGGTAATTTTTATAAATATAATGTATAAATAGGTAGTCTTTGCACGAAGCTACACTTACAGTAATGGTTTTTATGTTATCGCTAAAACAAATAGTGAAAACGGTAGAAGAGTTACCCTGGACAGACCGATGTTTTTCGGTTTACACCGCATTAAATGTTTGTGAAAGTAAATTATTTATAAAATACGAAGCTGAGAAATAATACGATGGTTAAAAATCATGGACATAAAACTTTGTAAACATACTACTTCTTTTGTAATCTTACGTGCCATTTTTAAACAATATTTGTCTCTATCAAATACACTTTATTCTTGTGACGATTGTTTCTTCTTATACATGTATTTTCACGCATTTTTTTAAACTTTATAAATTATCAGATCATTAAAAATAAACGTTCGCTATTTTTGTTTATGTTGTTGTTGTTGGAGTATGTTGTCGACCTTTGTACATGATGATATTAAATATATATTGTGCAAAAGTAAATCATGACCTTTTTCTAACCCAAAGGAACCTTTAAAAACATTATTAATTTTATTTACAAACTTCAGTGAGAAGTAAGTTCAAGGCGATACACGCATAAAAGTCGATTTAAAATAATTTTTATTAATGCACATCATAGGCAAAACTACGGGCCGGGTCAACTAAGCTATGGTCTAATATAATTCTAAAATCCATATCATAAAAATTATTTTGAATTACCGTTTATAATTTAAAAAAAAAAAATCAACGAAGATAAAAGAACCTTTGTTCAGCATTAACAACAACTGCGTTGTGAGAGGTGTTTACTTGTTGCAAGATAAGAGGGACAAAAAAATAAAAATAAAAATAACAGATATTATGCATATGCTTTGGTTTTATTAACCATGACATAGCGAGATATTTTAATGACTATTAATTTTCGTTATGGCTTCTGATACGGGATAGGTCAATAATCGAAAGATTTTGGTACACAAACTTGCGGTGAACGGTCGGAAATTTACTACTGTTTTAATTTATGGCGTTAAGGGTAAACCCTCAGTTCGAACGCATCAGATGGTCAGTACCTACGATATAATTTCGCCCTCTAACGGCGTTCATCAGTCTTGGGTAGGACCCCCGATAGGAACTTCAGAGATGAAAATAGAGGTACCTGTGTCGTCCAATGGCTATAGCACAGTATTTTTTTAGGATTTGGTGATTGGTAACACATTTTAAGAAAGGGGTGTCTGTGATGGGTCATGCAGAAGCTGATCTTTTATGTTTTATTATTACACGAAAGTTTCCATTGCACATAATCGATCAATTAATGTGTGTACAGGTTTGAGTAGATTTTTTTTTTTACTATTGTTACTCGCAGAATTAATATTTAATTATAATTTTCAATCCATTTATAATATTATGGACTACACATAGGCGTTTCGAATAGTTTGCTATGGGGGATGTATATTTTGTGTTTAACATCAATAGTACTTTAGATTTTGTTTAACACGTCTGAATTAGGTAGAAATCAATTGCGACGAACTTGGATTAAGGTACGCGTCCATAGGTACCCGTCCATAGGTACGCGTCGGACGGATCGTATGAACGGATCAATTTTTGGTAGTGCATCCATTGTATCCGTAGTATTCGGATTGCTGACGAGAGAATTTTTTCTTCTTTTTTTAGTAACATTCATTCGCATTTCAATCGCGAGTGGATGATCAGAATCCGTATGACGTCATCCGCACCAGTCGCAAAAGTTGTCCCTTTGATCAATTTCGTCAGCATTACTGACGGATCGATGCGTGCCGGTCAAGTGAACGTATATTTATAACTTACTATACTAATAATTCTAAAATCCTAAAATATAATCTTAATTTAGAATATTTGAGAACAATATTTGTGATGATTAACTATGTGGATAATTACTTGCGTTTTTATAACATAAAGTTAAAAAAAAATCTTTTAAACGGTGAAATTATCCAGTAACTGTTTGTATAACTATATTCGATATTAATATTGGCTAGTCAGTTATATATTTTATAAATCTATACTTTAATATTATAAAGCTGAAGAGTTTATTTCTTTGTTTCCCATTCATGAATGTTTTGCGGCAGTAGTTCATTTAGCAGTTCATTTGAAAAATGAATAAGAACTTTATTTTTATAATATTGAAAATCTCCAAGATCGCGTCAACAAACCTTCAATGACAACACTTACAGCGCTCTTTGATCTTTGCAAGAACCCTTTTATATCACGAATTAACCCAGTATTATGTACGGGAAAGAAATTAATTTTCTAGGATATTCCGGTGTAAAAAAAGGAACTACTTTAGGCCGTGTGTACAATATTCATTCAACACAAACTGAATGTTATTATTTAAGAATGTTATTATAACATGTTCGCGGTCCAATATCGTTTGAACATCTAACGACCGTTAATGGTGTTATTTTCCAAACTTAACAAGGCACTTGCCAGGAATTAGGTTTACTGGAGGGAGTTGAACATTGGTAATATATCATGTCAGATGCTGTCATGTCCGAGCCAGCTACAAAATTAAGAGAATTATTTACCACCATCCTCATATTTTGCCAGCCATCGTCAGATGACCCCTTATAATTATAGAATAAATTTCGTAATGATTTGTGTGAAGATATATTAAACAGAATGCCTAATGAGAATAAGGATATGACATTAGCATATAGTGATGATATATATAATGATGGACTTATCATAATTGAAGATAAGATTCATGAGATATGCGATAAATCATTAACTAATTTCGGGCTTTCTGCATCAAAAAAGAATAATTCACATAATAATTTGGATCTATTAGAAATTGCAAAAGCCATATGATGTAAACGAATTGAATTAGTATATTACTGAAAATGAACCAAAATTAGTTAATGACCAGGAGACGCGTACAATTGTGTTATGCACAGTGTTCGTTTTAATGAAGGAAAAATATTTATTTTTTTTGGATGCGCCAGATGGAACCGGTAAGACTTTCATTACAAATCTGATATTAGCAAAAGTAAGGTCTCAGGGAAAATTAGCTTTGGCAGTCGTCAGGAATTGCTGCAACTTTATTAGCAGATGGACGCACAGTTCATTTCACTTTTAAACTGCCTCTAACTATTTCTTTACAGAAAGATAACGTGTGCTCTATTCGTAAAAATAGCCCTTTAGGAAAAGTTATGTAAGACGTCACTTTAATAATCTGGGACGAATGTACCATGGTCCATAGAGTTCATGTAGAGGCTCTAGATAGAGCTCATAGAGATATTAGAAGCTTTGATAAAATTATAGGTGGGATTACTGTTTTGTTTGCTGAGGATTTTCGACAAACTTTATCGGTAATAGTAAGGGGAACTAGAGCAGACATTGTTAAGTCTTGCCTTAAAAGTTCCCCATTATGGAAGTTTGTTCATACCTTAAAACTATTTACGAATATGAGAGCACATTTGGGGGAGTTAGTACAAATTGTCCTTTAAAGTTATTTTTAATGGGAGACGGGAAAGTACCTCATTTTAAAAATAAAATTGAAATTGGTCACGATTTAGGAGAAAGAGTGAGTAACATTGAGGATTTAATATCGAAAGTTTACCCTGATATCGCTGTAACAATTAATAAATCAGAGGGGAAAACATTTAAACACGTAGGAATGGATTTACGTCAAGAATGCTTTACACACGGCCAACTATATGTCGAGTTGTCAAGATCGGGTTGCGGAGAAAATCAGTATGTTCTTCTGTCACTAGAAAAAAAGCTAAAAATATAATTTATGCAGTAGTGCTTTAAAACATATTCTTTTAAAAAATCTTAATCGCGATCATGATAACAGAAATTGATGCGGACAACAGCTATACTTATTATTGAATGGAAAATAATAATATAATTTACGAATTGTTTTTATTAATTTTTCTATGTAATGATTAGAATAAATACAATTCTAATATATTGATACAAAAACTTTTAAAAAAAATTGTTTTTTTTTTTTTTGTTGGGTGATAAAAATAAATGAGAATTTATTGTTTAACATTGACAATAATTTCATCACGCATACGAATTATAAAGGAATGCATTTTTACTGGTCGGCAGGTAACGTTGAATAATTTTTTATATAAAATAAAACATAATATTATAGTTGGCACTTTTATTGGGCGACGAAGTGCACGGGATCAGCCAGTATTTAAATGCACCAGTAGTAAATTACTATTAGTAATTAACACTATACATACCAACGACTGGTACCTTTTGGTTTTTACGGTTCCGGTACTGGTTCCGGTTCTCAATTATTTCATTAAAAGGTTCTGGTTCCGATTTCAGGTTTTGAAAAATGCAAAATAAGGGTTAGGCCTCTTTCACACAGTCCGTTTCTTTAAAGAAACGGACCGTGTGAAAGAGGCCTTAAGGTTAGAGTTCCAGTATTATAGGGTTGAACCTAAGGGTTCTAAATGTAATTTTTTTTACATTTTTTTCGTAGTATTTTTTAATGCACATTTAAATAACTACATATAATATGTTATCGGAATTGTAGATAATCCGTCATAATGCAAAATGTTACTAGCAATATTTTATCGTACGATACATTTATATACAATATAATTATATAATTTATTTATATATAATGTATAAATAAGTTGTACGATAATATTGGTTTATATGAAACGGCTCTAATACATTATAAATATAAATACAATAATAATTTAAACAAATTATATTATATTATCAGATTTAGAACCACTTTAAAAGTACCACGATGAACTACATAGTCGTTCGTATGGCTGTATGTCGATCGAAGCTTATCCATGGCCCACATTGTGGATTTCCTATTTTATTTTAATATTCGATGATGCAACAACTTTTAGCAGTCTATCTGTCATTACGTAATGTTAAAAAATAAAAATAAAAATAAAAATCTTAAAAAAATCATATTTATTAAATATATTTATGCTTTAAAATATTAAGAATAAAAACAAATTTATAGTGTTTGTAATCTCTGATATTTTTCATTTTATGATTAGGGTTTTAGTTTTGGTTCAGTTCCGGTTATTTGGATATGTATTTCGATTAGGTTCCGGTTCCCAATGTTTTATGGGTTTTTGGATTTCAGAACCGGTTCTTTTCGGTTTGATTCCAGTCCCTGATACATACAATAAATAAAAATAAATAAAAACAATGCTATAATAATATAATAAAAGTTGTATTTATTCAACAAATCTTTGTCAAGCTTAAAATGCTTAACATTGTTGGATAACGTTGTTTTAAAACGTTGAAAAACTTCTTATAATCACTATGGATCTTCTTAAACATTTCTCATTTGGAGAAGTAAGATACTGCATCAATTTCTTCTTTTCAAAAAAATCGTTCTTATAATAACAGAAATACTTCGGGAATTATGAGTACTAACTTTCATATAATGTCAAAATAGTATAAAAATAGCGTGTAAAAAATAAATATATATATTATATAATAATATATCTATAAGAATAAATCCATATTTGTAACTTAAACTATGAAAAAAAACCCACCACTAGTTTTTATTAACAACTCCCAAATTCCAACTGAAATCAAAGTAAAATACTTAAGCTTAATAATTTACAAACCTCTCATATGAGTACTCCATTTATACAGGAAAAGAATAATACTTAACTAATGCTTAAGGCTCCTTCGCCCCTTACTAAATAAATTTTCAAAATTGAACATGAAAACCAAATTTGACATGCATAAAATATTTCTCAAACCGATATGGTAATATGGTATTGAACTTTGGAGTTCAGCAAAAATCTGCAATACCAACAAATTTAAAGTATTCTAATTACATTTCGCATTATCTTTTCAGAAATTCTATATGTATCTAACTACATACTCCGTAATGACACAGTTCTCCATACAGTAAGTGAAACAACCAAACATACTATTAAGGTTCTGGAAGCATCTCCAAGAACATCCTAATCCTGTATTTATATAAGTAAATCTAGTTCCTGATTATCTCGCATAAAACCCAACCCATTGTCTAAAAAGAAACTGTTACAGAGACCTCTTAATATGATTTATTTATAGTTATAATTTATAACTTATAAATATATAAATTATTATAATATAATAAATATATAATATTATAACTTATAAATCTTGCCATTTCTGTTATTTCATGTCAATAGAGTTACGTCAATGAACGGCTTCTCCGTATACGTAATTCACCGTCGATTTGACGTTCGTGAAAATACGAAACTACAAATACTACAAATAGTTGTAAGTAAATTTTTAGAGTTTGCAAGTTTAAACTTTCATCGTGAAATCAAAAATTTAAAGTTGAGCCAACTTCACGTAGCCCACTTGTTTTAACTTAAAACTTTGAAATTAGTTTAAAATCAAACTAAAGCTAATGATTAACGAGGATTTGCAAGTTTGGTTTTTTAGACTTTGTAAATAATTTAGGTGACCGTTATAAACTTTTAAACTTATGAAGTTAGTCCACCAAAGTTGTTCCAGAATTTCCATAAAGGTATCAAACAAAAGATAATGATTAGCAAGTATTTACAAATCCATTTTTAGAATTCGCAAGTGAACACACGGTTACGAATACTTTGGTGGCCAGTAAGAATTTTCAAAGTTACGAAATTAATCCACTCAAGTTATCCTAAAACTTTGAAAATGATCCAAACGATAGATTTTCATTTGAAAGTATTTGCTAGTCCTTTTTTAAAATATGGAAATTATTCAGGTTGCCACTAACTTTTAAAGTTGACGTGATGTTTTGACTTAAAATTTCGAAGTGGGTGTTAAATGAAAAATATTGATTGTAGAAAATATTTGCAAGTTACTAAGTGACGTCAGAAAATAACATACATCCCTCATATACTAATGTATATATTAGAATAAAAAATAATAATATTATTTATTTTATTTATTAAATAGACCAACTTTACAAGTTCATAAGTTTATAGTGACCACTTAAATTATTTGCAAATGATGGTTAATCATAAGCTTTTTCCCATATTTAAATATTTCGTGTATAGGTTTTCTATTTTTTGTGAATGTAGTTTTATATAATTTGGTTTTCTATTATAACTATTCAATGTACAATTTAATTAAAAAGATGTGCGTACTTGGACAAATTTTGTTCACCAGTGGCACAATTATTGGGAATGCTGAGTGTGCAATTCACAGTGCTCCCGGTTTTGGGGCCCTGAGATTTCTTCTGACATTACATTTATCCCTTACGATATTCCTATTATGATTTGTTGTATATATGTCGTAGGCTATATGGAAAATTAGTCATTTTGCAAAAAGACTAGGTTCTTTGCAATGGGGCAGCCCGTTTGCGAACTAATTATTATTTTTCCAAACGGCCTGCTGTTTTTCAGGTTCATTGCAAACAGACTAACAGCAGTTACAATCATTTTATGATAATAACTACTTTTCTATTGTATTACTAGTTTTATTTAATATTACTAACCATATGTAACATGTAAACTGAACTATTTTGCAAAAAAACTAATTTTCAATATGGCCTACGACATATACATATTATATTATTTGTTTTAATATAATAATAATAAACAAGGGGCGTAGTATGTTTTATATTATTATTTAGTAATATATTTTCAAAATAATTGATTTTGTTTCCCTTGTTAATATTGTTTTTGGTTGTTTAAAATGTTGGCAGTTAGTTTTTGTGCAAATAAATATTATTCAATAAATTACCAAATTTGTATTATAAAATGTACTCGCGGAGAACTTTATTTTTGTTTGAGATGCACAATTTTTTTAAGCTTTTGTATATGATACATTTACTCTTTAAAGAATCAAATCGATATTGCAAAGGAAAGAAAATTGAAACTAAAATGTATATTTGCTATCAAAATACAGAAATAACGTTATATTACAGATAAAGTTCTATACTTGCAATAAAAACTTAAAAGGTTTCGAAATCGTTCGGTTTCTATAAGATCTTGCAAGCATTTCACCGAAAACAAATTTTAAGACTGCAATCTGCATTATGTAGGAAGTGAAATTAAAGCATCCAGGCTCATTTTATACGTACAAACAAAATATACAATTCCTGAATACAATTTACACCGTTATCTATGATGTCGGTAGTGTTGTTAAGTGTTATAAGCTATATGATGCATTATATCGGGATTCTTTGTTGGCACAATAAAATTTTGAGTTTTTATATCGACATCTACTGCAGCGTAAGATTAATCCGAGTAAATTAAAAGATTTAATACATTTAAGATAACAGCAGTACAATATCAAAACCGTTATCGTATAGGTACACATAAGCACATCAATACCGCGACGACTATGTAAAAATATTAATTAATTATATTAATAATAAATTCTGGAACCGAGTCAACCTATACATTGTGTAAAATTATTCGTTCAACACTGCATTTATGCAGTGTGACATAATATGTATTCGTCGCTGCAACATGATAATATTATATTAACATTATTGTGTTGTCGTGCGCGTTTACGCGCTAATTCTTATCGAATACAACTACTATATAGTTTATAATTGTCGAACGGTGAAACAATTATACAATTTTTACCGTATTTCGTGGTTATCATTGAAACACAACAAAAAGGGTTAACATTTCATTGACCACTACAAGCGATAATTATTGTAAGTTTTATCGGAAACTAGGAAAATGTTATATTATAGAACGTCACGCGTGTTTTCGTTGCTATAGTCGTCTAATTAATTCCACGAGGGCATACACACACACACACACACACACACACACACACAGGTATGCGGTATGTCAACGAAATAAATGAATAATGGCTCTATTAACGCATGTCGTCGAGTTTACACGCGTATCAGTGGAATAAAGTACAATTAAATAATCAAAAGGAAATGGGGAGAAACTGTCAGATAATTTTCCTGTATTGAAACAATGTATTTTTCGCATTCAAGACGGCGCGTGATACGGAATTCGATGACAGGTCGTACCTATACGACTCAACGGTACCATATATACAAGCACATGATCGCTTTTTTCGGGCCCACACAGTCGACACTATGTATGCGCTTCAATTGTACGTGGCCGCAAGGCTTTTGGGATTTTGCGCGGCCGGCATAGATGGGAGTTTCCTCAACACACTGTACGAGAGATTCAAAGAAGAATCGAAGCTACCCTCTCATCTCACTCCGGGTAAGGTTCGTGGGATTTAAATTTAGAGAAAACGGTATGTGGTAATATTAATAGTAGGCACACGGCATCGATCCCAGAGCAGTTTGAATTGTTTGCCGTTGGTCACTGTAGTTTACGTCGTAATATCGATCAGGGATGGGCAACTGGCGGCCTGCGTATTACTTTTCATCTGGCCTGTGTTACATTTTCAAACTACTTCATAACATTTTAGCGTTTATTGGTACCGATTTCATTTCACCGTGCTGATCGTAAAATGTAGATATTATATTTTTCTCTATTATTGAACCGTAGCCAAATGATTAAATGTCTAAATATAATGTATATACACATCGGTATAATTAACTTAGCTATAGGTATCGGGTACTTATTTTAATGTATTGGTTCAGTCGTAAAATTAAATCATATAAAATAAGTGCTAATTGTCAATTTTAATGGTCTTATTTTATTTTAGTTTCTTTGCTCTAGCCCGCCATATTATAAAGTTCTGTAAATTGGCCCTATACTTTATATATATATATACCAAACGTACACCATGATGAAGAATATTAAAAACTTAAAAAAATAAAATACAGCATAGAAATATATTAAAATTTAAGATGTTGGCTAAACACATTAAAAAAAATAAATGATTGATCTATATAAAAGTAACTGTAGTCATATAAATGAGAGTTAAGAAATAAAAACATTTGATTGAGATTGACTTTGAAACGAAAAATTTCATGTAAAAAAGCTTAATATTGATAAAACCGTTTGATATTTTTTTTTACTCAATTAAATATATATTTAAATTTAATATATATTATATATTAATTGAGTCTGTTTTAATTATTACTTTTGTTATATTTTTCCATTGGATTTATCTTTTTTACAATAAATTAATTGTAAATAATTAGGCGTTTTACTATTTATATTTTTAATATTATTATTATTAAAAATGTAATTAATTATTAAAAATTATTAAATAAAAAAATTAATAATTATTCGATGAAATACGGTATTAATACAAGTTTATTCATGGTGGAGGCGAATTTATTATTTCAGAATTCTTATAACACATATTTTAAATTAATGTTACATCCATGAATTACCATTTAATATTTCCATATTTATATATTTTATATACACATTATTAGTGCTTATGTTATGGGTAATATTAACATTTGGATAAAGTAGACATTAGCCATGCCTTTTGATTATCATTATGATTCGTATCATATGATTAATATTATATATTTTGTGTTTTAAAATGTATTTAATATTGTTAATAATTCAAAATTATTTTATTTCATGCATGATACATATTTATTATTGTTAAAACATTATCCTAAAGTTCTTGGTTAATATCATATTAACTGGTTAATGTTATTATTAGCAAACATTTAATAATATTCATGGTGGCTAATGATACATATGGCTTATGTCGACTTTATTTAAATGTTAATATTATCCGTAATATTTATATTTTTAATATATAAAAAAAAAAATTAAAATAAAATAAGCATACGCTTTAGCGTACATGTTGGTAGTAATTGGTTCTTTAAAATTCAAGTTTGTTGATCGAATTTCGTTATAATGGGATTAATTTACGATCGTAGGGATTAATTTTCCTCTTGATTCGAGTTTATATATTTATTATTTAATATCATACAGTAAATTAGATTCGATATTGTTATAGTGATTTTAAATGACCTGCATGTAGTTATAATGTTTTAATAAAATCCATGGTAAATAATTTAATAATTAAACAAATAAATGTCAACTATACAGTATCATATTGCTATATTTTAGAAAATGGTAATAAATTCAATATACATCTTTAGCATTGGATTATAAATGTATTAAATAAAAATTAATTAAATACATTAGGTTTTGTTAGGAAAGAAAAATTCTATTAAAACGTATATGAAGTCAAAATATTTGAAATTTTGTTTATAAAAATGCATTTTATTAGTTTTATAATGAATATAGTGAAATGTTTGTGACGAGTGAGAGCCCTTTCCCCCAGGTTGTTTAAATGTTAATATAGACTTGAAATATGAAGCGAAGAAATTAAAAAAATTAAAATTGGTTAGTGTGAGCTAGGGGTAAAATGTAGTCTTTCAAATTGCCATTATAAATGGGATGATCTGATGATAGTCATGAATGATAAATTCATTCAATAATATTATAATATAATATAATAATATATATATATATATATATCACCACTAAAATGGGTCCCATGAGGTCTTACCGACCTAAAGCGAAAGGGTAATTGAATTTTCATTGATGTCGCTACTTTATAATGTGTATAGTAAATATCTTGCGGGACGTTTTGAACTACGTTATATAATCAATTATATAATTACAATAACAATACAATTTCATATCTACTATATATTGTTTAATGAAATCCCTCATGCTTTCGATTCTGAAATGCCCCCCCTACGTGTACGTGAATACGGTTTAGCTTACTAAAATCAGCGAATTAGGTTCCTATATCTGTTATATAGAACAAACCTCGCAGAGCTATCAGTATTTTAATATTTTTTGGTCAGGGAGGGAGCTGTATCCTATCAGTAACCACCATAAATACGCACTATACTAACCTCGTTTTCAGTTATGACGCCGATATGTCCATAATTATCGCAGTTTAAACACGACAATGATTCATACATTTGAATCTATTATGTGATGCTACCAGCTGGATATATTTTATCCATTTAAACCTAAAGAAAATAAATATATTTGGTTCAATCGAATCGTTAGGAGTTGTCATATAATTTTTAATAGAAAATATTTAGGAAAATTATTTAAAAATCTATGAACGACGTTAAATATTTTACCATTTTACAAAATAAATACAAATGTATCTAAGAAATGTAATTATTAATGTAAATATTTATAGCTACAGATACAGGAAAACATTGAGTTTTGTTGTCGTCTAACATACCTTTATATATGTTGAGTATGTTGAACATATTTTTTTAAATTAGTTTGAATATACCTCTTTTTTCTCTTTAATATAATGATACTTTAAATTATAAAGCTATTATTGCTCTTCTTAAAAATTGTCTTAATCTCTTTTACCTGGGGATCATCAAATTGTTTTCATTTAGTGAATGCTGAGGTTAAATTAAAATATGTATTATATATTAATGTAAGTTTATAATTATATAAGTTATTAATCTGTCATAGAACATAAAGAAATATAACAGCCATTACAGATTTCAATAGAGACTTTAATAACCAACCTTTAAGTGACTGGATCTTATTTGTCCCGGTCTTCTAATACATTAAAAATCACCTCAAATTAAAAATTTAATTTATTAGAAAAATATAATAATTCATCAAAAAAATAAAAACCATAATGACAAAAAAAAAAAAAAATCAAAATGTTATCACCGCCAGTACTCTGTCTACAAAGAGTTAATCCTATAATTATTAAAGCGGTATACATCAGTCTCGGCGTAAACGTTATTTATACGTTGTCTACAAATGATACGATAGGTTTTCCAATAACATTATTATCGCTAGACGTATTGAATGTCAAGTTATTATATAAAACGGGAACGTTTTATATAATAAAAAGGTTTTTTTTTTTTGTTTTTTCTTATACAATCTATAAATTAAATATTTATAATAAGTGTAAGTGATGAATTTAAATATATTGGTTAATTGTGTTTGTAAGCGAAGAGGCCTTCCGTTGAAAGCACTTTGATTTAGATAGGATAGTAAGTGTAGATATTCAGTAAGTAGGTCACTATATAATTTATTTATTAAAAAATAAACGTCTCATTAGATCACCAAGAATGTTGAGAGCCAGTAGTCCAAAAAATATTCTACATAGTAATGCACCTATATAGGCTTGGCGCAGTGGTGGTCAAATGATATTGTCATGGGGGGGGGATGTAACTGATTTTTTAACAAACACTATTTATAAAATCTTTATTCTTAAACATGAAAATTATATTATATTAATGATATTTATATTATTAAATCTATTTTTCTGTTTTTTTTGCCAATTCGTCCAGTACTTCGTCAGCAGTTATATTGACAACCCCACGATGAACAGCCATAGTGGCTAAACCATTGAGACGACTCTAAAATAATATAATTACACAATTCATATAATAATATAATATATTATGTTAAGCATTAAGTACTAAATTTACATTTCATACATTCGTATAATTTAATTATAAAAGAAATGAAAAAACCTAAAAAGTTGGTTTCAATTAATATTTTAGTGTTTTATGTTTGAACTGTTAATTTAATACTCATTCCAATAACCAAATACCAATATACAAATATTTTATTCCAGCCTAGAGACTGTATAATAAGTTCAGCATATTTACCTCGATCATTTTATTTCTTAAATATGTTTTCAGCTGTTTAAGACATGAAAACATTCTTTCTAGTGTTGCCGTTGATACCGGAAGTGTACAAAATATTCGTAATAAAGTGTACACATTTGGAAATAATTCATAACTACATAACTTAATTGTACTTAACAATAATTGTAATTAATAGCCCCATTGCCATCACAAATAAAACATTTGACTTTAACTTAATTAAATAAATATTATAACATTTTTTTAGTAATAAAATATAAACAAAATAATAAAATAACTAAATAATATTCATACAGTTTTAAAAGTAACAATTTTATATTTATTTATACTTTAATATTTAATTCATAATAAATAATAATAATAATAAAATTTATATACGTGTAGTTACTTACCAAATTTAGGTTTTGCGACCCTATTGTCTCAGCTGTCTCTTTTTCTGATTCAGAGGAATCAGGTGAATCAACATTGACATAATTTGATTGTTTATTTTTTTTTGAAAAAAAACTCAATATTGAGCCATTGCTATTTTTTCTTTTAGCACTCATATCAGTCATATCTAATAAATTAATATTTAAAGATGAATGACAAAATAACAATTATTATACTTGGTGATTTTAACTTTAATGTTATAAGACCAACTAATAACTGAGAGCTGGAAAATACGAATACGTATGGCCCGAATCCATATCGGTATCTACGAAAATGAGGGTATTCAATGAATACTATTCATTGTTACTTGGTATCAAATATTCTTGATTATCGGTGAACGAATTTCCCGTATATTTTGTATAGACAACGATATAATAAATATAAATAATAATAATAGCCTAATTCATAGATATGAGTCAAGATTATAGCATTGATTATAGAATAGATCTATTCTATCTTCTATCTATTCTATAATCAATGATTATAGTAATATAGTAGATTAGTAATAATAATTATTATACCACATACACAATGGTCACAATGACACAAAGTATAAAAATATACTAAATATAGTCGTTAGACATAAGGTCTACATGTACTGTAAAAATTTACCATAGATGATTATTTATGTTTTTTTTTTTTTTTATAGAAAATAGATGAATACCTATACTATATTATGCATAATATGCATGAAATATAAATACATATTTAAAAAAAGGTCATGAGGGGATCTATCCCCCTCATCCCCCCCGTTTGACCGCCACTGGCTCGGCGTAAGACACAGATGACGTATTGCTGTTTTACATTTATTACTACATATATACAAGTGTTGTGAGCCGCTCGGTTATGTCCGTAGGCCCGGGTTCTGCGATCGGTCAAGTAACGTTTTGAGTTCGCAAATCTAGAAGTCAACGTGGAAGTTATCAATTCACACAATTAATATAAAAACTAATACACTGTTTTATTGAGTCGTCTATTAAAATATTTATACGCTCACAAGGTATTAATGTACTACTGCTTAGCTGTAACACGACTAACTACTAGATGCCGGGTGGTCAGGCGTATACGTATAAAATGGACAAATGCACAGTCAGCATTTATCCCCACATATTAATACATACATATTAAGGATAATAATAATAATAATATAATATGATATAATATACTATGGTGTACATAACAACAGTATTTTAGATTACTAGTGTGTGTGAAAGCCGGGGATTTCGGTTTAAAATTTAATAGAGTATTCAATATCAAATTAATTTCTTAGGCATTTTTATATTTATTTGAACAGATATGTATCCGGAATTGAGTTCGCGGCTATATCAAGGAGATATTATGCTGCCCATTTCCAGAAATGCTATACTGTCAGACTATTATAAATGGCCGAAAGCAACTGTTCCGTACATAATTCATTATAATTTTAGTAAGTAAATCAAATGATCAAATACACAATTTAATTAGATTTAATGACGATATTTAATAAAACTATAATACAAAGAACAGACATACTATGTTATAATACTATCACACAGTTATTTATACGGAGTGACATTTTTCTTTACAACTTCACATTCAAAGCTTTTAGAATTTAATCAAAGTTACGCCATGTTATAATTAAATTTAAATGTACATAGTATGCACCCCATCATATGCTTTTAACGTTTATTAACTAAAATACTGACAATGCAAATTTAATTATCCCGTCTTCCCACTTTTTAAATTTTTGTGTCGTGGTCAATTGCTTTTCATCGAATCATAAGCATAGGTCGCTATTATTTAATAAAAGATTTTTTTCTAATTTCAAATACAATTAGAGTAAAAATATTTTCTTTTTTTTTCATTTTATAAAGTAAAGGAATCCATTTATATTTCTTACCATATATCGAACTATAATATGAGATTATTAAAATATAAAATGATAATATTCAATTTGAATTTTGTGTAAATTACTATAACGGAAATTGATAAGCGAGATTTAATGATTTATGATTAATAATGATAGTATTTTGGTACGTTTCTATGAAGTAAAAACAAAAAGCGGGAATAGGGATTTCATTACTTATCTGATGACGTACGAATATGGTTAGCAGAATTTAAATTGATTAATATATATTTACGTTACATAAAAATTCGGTAAATTTGATTTTACCTGGACACGATTGATCCGTTCGAACAATATTATTTTTCCGTTCAAAAAATAATAATCACAACACGGTAGCCGATCGTGTGTCGAAGGCGAGGGGGGGGGGAGAAAAAACTCAATTGGCGGTTATCATGTGTCATAAAGTTAGTGAAGTTAGTAGAGCAGCTAAACCATTGTAATCGTCTGAAAACTGAAGAAAATGTAAAAAAAAAAAAAAAATATTAACTATCACAACCGATCAAATCGACTGTCCGTTTTGCACACTGTTCGCGACTTGTACAGCACTGGACGAACGATCGAAGATCCGGATGGCTATGGACGCGATCGAATCCAAGACTTGTTTGCGGTTCGTCGACAAGAACGACGGCACGTCCGCCAGGGCCGTGCAGGATCTCGGACACGCCGAACACTTGTACATAGTGCGTGAGCGCAACAAGGGCTGCTACGCAATGATAGGATACCACAAGAACATGGGGTCGCCGCACATGATGAACCTGGAAGCGCCCTCGTGCATTATCCACCAGGGCACCGTGCAGCACGAGTTGCTTCACGTGGCGGGGTTGCTGCACGAACAGGCCCGGAACGACCGCGACAAAGCGGTGACGATCTACTGGGAGAACATCGATAAGGGTAATGGTTTTATTGTTATAATGATGCACGCGAATGGGGAGGGGAGATGGAAGAAAAAAAAAAACAATCGTTTTATTTGCGTGCCCACAGAGTATTGGCCGGATTTTCATAAAGTGCCCGACAACGTTACGACTTCATTCGGGTTGCCTTACGACTACACCAGTGTGATGCATTACCCGCGTATGGCGTTTTCGAAAAATGGCAAAGAGACCATCGTGGCCAAGGTAAGTTGTGGACTAACCACTACACTGTCGAAGAGTACTGCGTAGTCTCCATGTTTTCGAGTTGCAGGTATTGTGAATTAAAAGAATGTTAGTAAAAAAAAGTCGTTCATAATAAAAAAAAATTAAATAAAAAATTAAAAGAACTGAAAAAAACACTTTTTAATAGTTAAAATGGTTTTACATGAAAAAAAAAATTACGTACCATTAATTCAAAAAATCGCTATAAATGTTGAGACTGTTATCTTTGAACGGTGAACTAGTGTATTGGTAAGTTTCGTCGTAAAAACCATTGCCACAACGCAATTACTTGCAAAGCATTTTAACGTAAGATTCTTAACTTAATCCTCATTTTAGTATCACGCACGGTTAATAGTAAACGTCAATATAACTTAAGCTTTATTTCAGGGTGGATTTAACACTAAGCCATGGTCCAATTAACTTTCGCAACCAATTATTTTTACATTTTTAATCAAAATAATTATCAAATGTATTTTAGTATTATTTTTTTTTCCAAATCATTTGGTAAAGATTTAATCAAATTTTAAAAATATTCTAGTAATTATAATTAAAAAGGTTTGGAAACAAAAATATTAGTGTTGTGTTATGTATTTTCATATTCTATAAATGTTTTTGAATATAAATGATAAAAATCATTAAATAGTTATATGTAAGGCCA
This sequence comes from Sipha maydis, assembly GCA_034509805.1. Classification (NCBI taxonomy): domain Eukaryota; kingdom Metazoa; phylum Arthropoda; class Insecta; order Hemiptera; family Aphididae; genus Sipha; species Sipha maydis. The sequence continues at coordinate 84,176 of JASXSY010000707.1, read as the reverse complement.
AAATGAAAAATTATAGAATGTGTAAGCTTTCGGTAAATAATTCGTCTATATGATGAAAATATAAATAATTTCTTTGTTATTTGAGTAAAATTTGTTTTTAAACGAGCGAAAATAATTGGTATTTTGTAAAAGAAAGAAAAACGAATAAAAAGTAATTCAAATAATTTTAATATATTTGAATAAAAAAAAATTTGAAATTTGACTGACTGAAACTAGACTAATTAAACTCAAAATATGTATTTTATATTTAATTGAAAAAACTTAAATCACTCTAAATCTTATATGGACAATAATTATAAATTACTGTTTTAATTAACAATATAATAATCAAATTTATATGATATATACGATTTTAAAATATATTATAAAATAAATAGCTACATTCACCAAAGTAAATTTTATCAATATGGATTGTAAAATATACCTATAATTTTCCACTGTAGTAGACACCGAATAAAAGTTTATTTTTCTATGGTTCGATTTGGGCATCTGGCCAAGTTTTGAAACAGAAATTGGTTTTAGAAATAAATCTTAAATTAGGATAATTATTATATAAGAAGTTAAGTAAGCGATTTCATAAAACTTCATGCATCTAGAAAAATATCATCAAATGTTAAACTTAACTTAGATTTATGTTAAACTTTGAAACCTAATTAACAAACACTTAAATACGATCGTACATATATATTTTATATGTTCACTTAAAGTAATGAAAGTTTATTTTAAATTAATAAAATGTAATATTAACTTAATTGTAGTTTTTAACTACAAATATGTAAGTAAGCAAAAATTATATATTAATTTTCAAGTAGATAACTGAAACATATGTTTAATCTTTCAATTTTCAAACATTTTAATACAAACTTTAGAAAACATGACTTTTTTTTATGCTTTGAATGTTTTTTCACTGTTGATTTCAAAGTTAAGATTTAATATTATACCTAATTAGAAAAAATATCTTATTTTTTTAAACCGAGCATATATTTTCTTTAGATCGTACTTATATTTTTATTGTAAATATTTTATTTATTAAAATGTGAATAATGTGAGTAATGTGAATAAATGAATAATAATACTTGCATTTTTATTATAAAGGTAACTTGTTATTATATTTTATAATATAGTCTATGAATATTTTACGTGTATATTAATATTAATTATACTAAAAATAATGTATTTTAATATATGATTGTTTTCAAGTATAACCCAAGTATGGCATTGGGACAAAGAATTGGAGCTACGGTTAATGACTTGCGAAAAGTTAACGCAATGTACAATTGTAACGGATCCGGTACGACACCGAACATCAATACTAATGCTAATTCAGGTGAATACCAAGGTAATTCATTTAATATTTTTTAGCTTAGAAATAATTGACATACATATTATATTTAAATTTACTAGAGTGATTAAGTTAGATTATAAGTTTTTAATATTGTACCTACTTATATAACGATTATAATTTAAATGTTCGTACATAATCTTCGTGTTTAAGGAGCATAACCTATTGATTTTGAATAAATTATTTATCTTTATAAAGTGATCTTTGGTCTAATGCGTAAAAGTTATTTTAAACAATTAACTTACTAATTAACCTAAATTTTAAAATGTATTATATTATAATCAGAAATCTTATAAAACATACTTTATCCATTTAAAGTTTTTTTGTAGAAATATAAGTTTTAGTGAAAATTGTATTACGTATTGACTTAGTTTGATTCTTATACCATTATATAAAAAATTATATTATATACAAATACCTACTTCAACATATTGGATCAATATGATTTAAATCTTTCGATATTTGTTTATATGTACAGTTAACTTAGATCTTTGAATAAATATAATTCTACGGGTCCATGCATTTAAACTTATAATAAGACTTTTCAGAGGGAACATTGCGCGTTTGACTAGAATTATTGTACCAACACAACGAACGAAATCGATCCGATCTATATTGTAGTACCTATATAGAGTTATATATTAAATATATACTAGAATACTAAGCGGTAAAAAAAGTGTTTTAAATAATTACAATTATAACCAAACACAAGCTGCACAAGCACAACTTAATCTTTTAATTTTTTTAATGTAATCCTTTCAGCCTTCACGTGAAGTTCGCTTCTCAAGGTTTGATATTGACGTAGATACGTAATAATAATCATTATTGTCGTATTAAAAGATAATCATTTTTTGAAGGAATTATCTGATATCGTTTTCGTTTGCGTTATCGTCGTGATAACGTGCGGCGGTGTACGTAGTCTCAATCGTCAATCTCGCTGCAATACACTATTTGTTGGATAGCGGTAGGAAGAAAATATGTATTGATCGACAACGAATCAAACATATCCACAGGTCTGGTATGCATAGTTACAAGAAAAGTATCTGACGGTTTAGAACTCGTTGATTACAACAGTACGGTTGTATGTCTGTGGCCGTCTGTTTCACCCAATCAATGTAACAGACGTAAAATAAATTTAAATATTATACCAGATATTATGCCATATATATATATATATATCGATTATATATCAATAAATATGTATATATATATATATTTATATAGATCGATTATACCATATTTTGACCATCAATTTACCGTTAGAATTATGTCACATTTACGACCGCTGAATAGAATACCTACATGAGAGTGAAGTGTTCAACGTAATCAATTAGAAATCATTACCTGCTAATTGAATTAGCTTGGGGAGAACCTAATCTAAACGGGTTCGTGAGGTGAAAAAGGGATAAAAGACGGGTTAATAATCATATAAATGAGTGTCTAGAATGGTAAAATTAAAATAAACATACAGCAGATATTGAATAGAGCTTATAATATTTATGTATATATACGTATATTTTTACTATATCATTAAAAAAAAAAATAAAAATAAAAAAATGGGATAGTTTCAAATATTGTTTTTATTTTATTTATACTACAAGTCCAGTTATTTGAGAGAATGGAATAAAAGACGATACAAATAATACCAAAAACCTAATAGTGTAATATGTCTATCAATACGATTCAAACTGCCTGCAGATAAGTGATAAGATTTTTCCGTGAACAGAAGATTGGATATTCGAGTGTCAGATGTCTAAACATATTTCAAATGCTCAATATTATGTAAAACCAACTACGGCTATTCAAAAGTCAGATTTTTATTTAGTTGAAAAAACACATTCTAATTGTATCTAATTCTATTTGTAATAAGTAATATAAATCACGTGTAATAAGTTCACTATACTTCAAAAGTATACAAACATAAATTAATATATTATATTTTATTCATAGCTTATTATATATAAAATATGTCACACAAATAACCGGTTGTCTTATTTGTTTAAAAAATTATTTAGTTTGAATACTAAAAATTAATACTGATAGACTACAATTAAAATTTCTAGTATTTGTCAAGGGTATTTAATATTTGTACTAGATAGCTTTATAAAGCTTGTGTTATAAACGTAACATAAATTAAAAATTTAATTCAATAATTATAGTCAATCAAAAATTAAAAAAAATGTATAAAAAAAAAAAAATCAAATTTTCGACTAAGCGAATTAAAATTATTGGTTAATACGACTTGCGTCGCAGCACTCATAGAAGTATTATTTATGTAATTATGTTAAAAGTAATTATTTGAACACGATGACTCTGGAATATATGCTAGAAATGTACTATTATAGTTAAAGTAGGTATCACCCACATCACTTGCCCTCATGATTCATATTTATTAAAAATAGTACCTAGGTAGTTATTTACATGTAAAAATTAATTTTATCTATATATTGCAGTTTATACAGGGTGATTAAATAATGTAAATGAATACATTTATTTTATTAGTCAATTTTTGAGTTTTCTTTTTTTTGGATACTTAAAAACATACAGATTACGATTATAGTCTTATCTTAAGCAAAGAAACAAAATTTCACCATTTTCGATCTTTATGATTTTCTAAATTAAATTATTTTATTGTTTTGAAGGTATTATGATGAAAAATAAAAAAAGCGTAAGCCTTATGTTTCACTAAATTTTATCGAAATAATGATAAATTAAAAATAATTATATTAAATTAATTCCATTAATTACAAGATTCGAAATTAAATTAATGTATGCTACAAACGAAACTGGAACAGGTGGAATATACTTAATATACCTACTTAATATTGTTTAATAACTTAATACATATGCAATATGGAAAAAGACAATTTCATTTCAAACGTTTATTGTTCATATATTATCAAAAAAAATACAATTAATTTATAAATTTTATAAATTTAATTTAAAAATATTAATAAAATAGGTAAAATAATTTATAAATTAAATATGTATAAATATATTAAAGAAACGTAATCATCTAAGGTTATTATGTTATTTCAATTAAATATTTTTGTTATGGCTCAGTTACAAGTTAAGTCACTATATTGTAAGGTGTAATGACCGGAAGAGTTGCTTAATCAAAAGAGACCATTGGGCAACCAATCAACTATTCTGCCACTCCATGCCTCTAAAAGGTTAATTTGTAGTAAGGAAATAAATTAATATAATTAGTCATCAGTTATAATTACGTATATGGAAGTTATACTTAACATGGTGGTATGCAAAAAATATGTTAAATGGTTGTATAGAATAGTTGATCATATCGAATACTTATGGTAATTAAAAATATAAATTGTTTATCCTTTAGTCATAATAACAACTAATTATCCATTGAGGTTAAAGTATTTATGTGTAGTTCGATGATAGATTGATAACAATTAAGAAATTCTAGTTCACACAAGAAATATACATATTTTACGGTATCAATAGTCCGCTTAGACATCTTGACTTGATCTTGTATACAATATGTAAATGTATCAAATTTTTGAAAAATAAATAATTATATATTCTAAAAATAAGTAATAAATATTTAAATCACTTAAAATTGGATGCTTTTTATAATCAATTATCTAAATACAAAAAATATACTCGTATTTTGTAGGTATTACGAATTAAACGATTTTGAATCAGAAAAAAGTTGTAAGTAGATATTACTAACAACAAAATTTACTTTTTAGTTAAAATTTTCACAGCCAATATCAACGCATAGTTGACACTCTTGATCATGTCACAGTGGCCGACGTCAATACAACACATTGACGCTATCCATTGTTTGATCTATCCATGTTTACGTATTCATTGTTAAGTTTACTTTTTTATACTGAAATCATATTGATATTAAATTATTCTTTATTATCTGTAGACTATAATGGTACAGTCGGTTTTATGTTACGGCTGTCACTTCTACGTTTTTTTTTTTTTTTTTTTGTTTACTCATCACACACGTATTCTATACGTTTTTCGTTTTTATATAACCGTTTCGAATAAATATATTTTTTTTTTCATGTCAGCCTATTACTAATTATTTAAAATCGAAATCCTGTTTTTTAGTAACCTATACCTACACCTCTAGTTAATTATAATATTTATTAATATTAAATTAATAACTAATGTAAGGAATTAATCAGAAAATTTAAGTTACTCAAATATTTTAACAATAGGTACTTATGAAACTATTATAAAAAAATGTTGGTATTATTTTTTTACCCATAAGTAAACTGTACAATTTTTTAAAATTTAATTGAAATTTTCAATTTAAATAAACGGTCAGCCTTTCTTATAAGTGCAATAAACATCGTACGATTAAACAAAGTCTGCTAACTAATTATTTGTTATTACTTATTTTATTGTTAACAAGTGGCCGTTTTTTTTAAGGGAACTTGTATTTGTGAAATTAAAATTTGTATTTAAATTGTGATCTTCATTTTTTTATCTATGTTTTTATTAGTTAACGGTTCGTCTAGTTTATCTCAATCTTGTATGTATACAGTTATTACTGTATTTTTACCTTATTTTTATAGTACAAGTTTATAGTTATCCATTTCATTGTAAGTATAATTAATGTTTATATTAATATTAATATTTTTAAATAAATGGTTGAAATAATTTACTATAATATGTTTTTTTTTATTATTATTAGACTACCAAATTGTTAACTATCAACTAGAAATTAAAACATATAATTTTAATATATTAATTTACAATTTAAAAACTAAAATTAAATTATATTTAGTACACGCAGGCGAACTACTTAGACCCGTGCGCAGGATTTCACGAGGTGGGGAGGGGGCATTTTTAACATAAAGGTATAAAATAGGTACATCAATAATAATTATTAGTAAACAGTATTTTATATTTATATTTATTATTCATTTTGTAGATATGTTATAGTATTTTTTTTTATTAATACTATAGAATATAAATAATTGTTGAAGTTAATTTACCCAACGAGAGGTAGAAAATAATTAATTCAATGCTTGATTGGTATTCACGTTTATACATCGTGACAACGACAACGACTTAAGTCGATAAATAACAAAATATATTGTATCACACTATAATAGTGGTGAATCATTATGTTATGTATTAACATAAATAAGATTAAAAAATATTTAATATAATCGATCAAAAATGAAAATAGGATTTAAATTTTTTTCGGTAATAGGGGATGGGAATTTTATGTTTTTTCGAACCATCCCAAAAGTAAATATTTGTATAATTCCATTTGTGCTTTCATAATTCACGTACTGAATTTTGCTCAATTATTATATTGAGTGTATTATTTTAATTATAATCAATGACTCGAAATAATCTTAATTTTTATAAGTAAGTAATCATTATATTATATTATTTCATTACTTTTGTTTTAATTTTTAGAAAATGAGTTATTTAACTTCATATATTAAAGGTGTAGGTACATATTTGGTAATTGTATACATCAATCTATGCTCATTATGAATTATCAATTCATAATGCTCATTATCAATCACTAAGAAAAAAAAAAAAGAGAAACAAGTGTATATATATATATATATATATATATATATATAATTTCAAATATAAATGTGAAAATATATATTTACACAATTAATAATTTCTACCAAATTTATTTGTGGGTATCACATTTAAATTAAGATGACATTTTTTACATTTTAATTTCATAATAATTCTTACCTACTTACCAATTCACTTACATAAACGTCTTGTTAATTTAATATACTTGAATTATAAAAAAATGTGATGATTTTTATTTTATATAAATTACAAGAATGGTAATAAGCTAATATAGTTAATAATTCAACTTATCATTTGGTATTACCAATTATTCTAAAATAAATACTATTTTTATATTTTTGATAATTTTAATTTTTGGCACCATTTGGTGAATTACAAAATCATTTAGGCAAATGGCCAGTGAGGCCTATAAGGATTCCGAGGTCATAACCTAAATAGGAGTCATTTATCTTTAACCTATTTAATAGTTCTACTATTTCTATAATAATTACTGTACCATCGTTTAGTAAAGCTATATAAGATTATTGTTCATTAATCAAAACAACGTATTATTCATCAGAGAAAAATCACGAAAATATAATAATTTATACACACATTTAGCAAAATCAAAGAGTGCAATTTTAAATTTATAGTACAACACCGTAATATGTTTAGCACTTGCGTATTATGTTGTATTAAAAATGCGATTCTAATAATAAATCGACAGATACATACTTCAATAGGTATTGGAATTAGGAAAAATATTTATTTTTATTTAGAAATAAAATGTATGTAGTAATTATACTCATTTAGTAGATAAATAAAGTATAAGACATTTAATACACTAAATCCATAAATCAATATTAATCTATATTAATGTAATGCAATATAAATAAGAAAATGTTAAATCTATTACAATTTAACTTTCTGCTACTTAATCATTATGACATCAATTCAATTCAATGAAGAAACCTCTACGTGGTGCATCTTAGGCAACAGTGCTACAGTAACACAGGCTAATTCTTCAATCAGACATAACCTTATGTTTTTAATGATGATTAATTATGTTTAATATACAATATTGTATTAACTAATATATTCCAATAAATTATTTTTACTAAATTGGATTATTATTATAATATTATAATTTTAGATTCTGAACGGAGTGATGGAATCTATTGGTTTTAAAATGATGTGTGTTTTTTTAGATTCTGAACGGAGTGATGGAATCTATTGGTTTTACAATGATGTGTGTTTTTTTTTTATTTATTTTATTTTTTATTTTTGTGTCTGACGACACCTTTTTTGGCATTAAAAATGCTTCGATTTGCTTATGTAGCAACTTTTTTATAAGGAAAGTGAATGTAGATGATACTTTGGCTAGTCTAAAATCCAAATTTTCAATGTTTTTTAAAAAAATCGAAAAAAACGATAAAAAAATTACGAAAAAACGGGAAATTTTACGCAAAATCACGTTTTTACAAATTACATTTTTTTTAAATGCTCTAACTCAAAAACCAAAAATCGCAACAACTTGAAATTTTCACTAAATCTTTATATTGACGTTTTCTATACATGGTTAAGTTTTTAAAGTATTTTGACATATTTTGACTTATTTATAAAATTTTTGTTTTTAAACATCTAGAAAATTTAATTGGCAGACCAAAAACTCTTGAAAATTTAATACAATGTTTATAATAAGTTAAACTTATCGTAACTAAAAAATATCGGTGATCGGTTTACTCAAGTTTTTCCTAAATTCATGAACTTTCAATGCAACGGATAAAAGATTAATAATAAACACTTTGCAATAATTTTGTTTTACATTTTCGATTAAACCTTGATCCGTCGGTTGGATTAAATATGTCGTTTTTGCCGGTAAAAAATGACATGTGATATTTCCATTTTCAGATTAGGTTTATAATATGTGTATATATACACACACATAATAGCAGTGCATTTTATATGGAATTTTTACTGGGCGACAAAAAATGTTTTTCTCAAAATAGTCATTGTATAATACCATAGTATTACACGTTCGTTTCGCATTACATCGCCCAATCTTTCAAAATACTGTCGACAGAGTATAATCACTGGTCGACATTTGTGTCGCCTAGTTAACTAGTTAAAAAATGCACTGCATAATAGTAGAACATAAATTATAACATGTTATATGAAATACCATATAACTCATCTAAAGATAAAAAAAAGTGAGATTATGACAATGGTTGACGTATAACAGAAGTCGACGGATAACAGAAGTTGTTGGATAAATGAATGACGGATAATCGAGGTTTTACTGTGTTATATAAGAACCAATTGGATGAAAATAAAATTTTCAAAATACCTGTTGGCACTAAAAACATTTTTAGAGAGAGATTTTACAATTTATTTGTGAATTATACAAACTTTTTAAAAAGTATTGCATTTTTCACTTACAATTCAAATAAAATAGTTATTGCATCTAAAAACTAAAATTAAATATTAAATCATAAGTTTATAGTCTTGGTGTTTCAATAATTATTTTACAGAATATACCTATATTTTACAAAAAAGGAAAGCATTATTATCAACTAAGAATATATTAATAAAAAATTATTGAGTGAAATAGCGAAGTATTTTGATATACAACTTGAATTTAAGAGTAACATTATAGACATGCATAGACCTATATTTTAGGGTTGCCTACAATACTTTTGAATCTTATCTTAACAAAATGTGTTAGTATATTTAATAAACTATAATGTATAAATGATTAAATAACTTTAATTTTTTATTTAATATCGTGATATATTAGTCCCAATGAATATGTTTTCCTTGAATCTAGTATATTTTTCTTAGATTACTTCAATTATTTATGATTTATACTTTTGTAGTCAATTGTAACTGTTATATTATCAATATAAGTTTTTGAACTAAAATGTTGAGAATTTAGTTTTATTTTTTCTATTACGAAATATAATTTATTTTTTACCAAATATTTTGAATAAATTACGTTTAATTTAAGTGACATCAATTAAAATACGGACCCCTAACTCTTATACTTAAATTTTAGGGCCTCATTTACAAAATTTAGGGTGATGTCCGGGTACACCATGTACCCTCTATGCGTACGCTTGTGAGTTACATCAGTATAGTTATAACTTGCATTGCCATTTTAGTTTCAAAACGTTGGGTAACAATTTATTATAACGTACATATGTATATATTTTCATGGGTTCAGCACCAAAACTGAGCCGTGATGTGCAATTTTTACCAAAACTATCAAAATCATTATTCTCCGCGCGAGCTTATAATATATTATTACGATTATTTGTTTTACTTATTAATTATTTTGTTCATCCTATTACGTGTACTTACAATCATGTTTAGTGCTCATTTAGGGAGGAAGGAGGAGCAAAAAGGGAAAATACTCCAAATGGCAAAATTTTGAAGGTGGTAAAAAATTATAGCATTTATTTGTGATGCTAATGATTTATTTTAATTGTTGTATCTTTTTCGGTATTATTACGTTGTAATGTAGGTATTGCGCATCATTATGTTTCAACATCTGTATTTTTGAAATTAAAACTGATCATGGATAAATTGTGAATCAATCAATTAATAGTAATTAGAAGGAAGCCACGTGTGATTTACATAATCACGAACAAGGAAAAATTACAAAACAACATCATCATCTGAATTTGTCAATCAAGGCCAAGAGCAACCAAGTGGCGAAAACATACAAATTAACCAACGATAACATAATCGATACATAATCAAACAAAGTATAAAAGGGCTCCGTTTTATCATCAACAGTAGATGTATCCAGCCATCCAGTATATACGCTCAGCTTATATTTATTATTATCAGTTTATTTTGTCTACATTGTTGTTGAATTAAAAGTGTTAAATAAAAGATCAATAATACCGTAACAAGTATTTTTGATGAGTTATTAATCTAACTCTAAACATCTTTACATTATAACATTGTGTAACCGTGTCAAACTCTCCACTCGGCACGCTACAATGTATTTGAAATTTGTATTTAAAAAATATTGTTGAGTTTTTCCATAAATACCAGTTTTTGATTTCTTTGGCATCTATCATTAGCGTTGAGGTACGTGAAAAGGCTAAAATGCTCTAGAAAATATTCCAAAAGATTTGGAAATATTACTTCTAAAGCAATGCATTCACTTTAAGACACACTTAAAAAGTTTACAAAAGAAGAGTAAAATTGTATGTTGATATTAATAAAAAAAAATAGTTTGGTTAAAATATATCAATATATTGATAATGTTCAGAGAATGCTTCTACAAATATGTATCCTATCAAGTAATTGTTCTATGTAAAGATTATTTTCTACACTGAAACACGTGAAAACTTAATTTAAGATCATTGATGAGAGAAAATTGTCGCATTTCTCATCATTGAAGCTGATTTAGTACATTTTTGTATTGAATCTTTTGCCTCTCAAAAGTCAAGAAAATGTAATAATTTAAAGATTATTTTATTATGTATAATTAAAAAGTTAATATATGTACAGTAAAACCTCTGTAATATGGAAACGGTTGGGACCGGATATTTTTTCCATTTTAGACAGGTTTCCATTTAATGCAGGTTGTAAAAAAAAAATTCACAATAGATCTTTATTAAATATAATTTATTATTTATTATTAATTCATTTATTTCATATATTTTACATATTATTTATTATTGCATTTTACTCCAAAATTCATCCAATGTTTTTTGTTTTGTTATTTGACTTGTCATTTTTTTTGTTCATTTTCATTATTTTGATCCAATGCGAACATTTCTAATCGTTTTATTTCATGGAGGGTTCTTATACGTTTCAATATCATTGTCATGCAATGGTACATTATCTGTTTCGTCCTCGGAACTGGATTGTTCAACGTCTATTGAAGTGCAAGGTTTCATTGTAGTATTATTAATATCAGTATCATTAGTACATAAATGCTTATCGATGTTAACATATTCATCATTATCTACTTTTTCATTTATTGTAGAACATAGCAATTTTAAATCGTTATCGTTATCGTTAATGGCATCTGTTAGCTGGTCCAAAACTACATTAAACCCGGCTTTTATGAAACATTTTTTGACTGTATCTGGTTTTATTAAGTTTACAGATTTATTCAACCAATAAATTGCATCTAGTACATTAATTTTATTTGACAATTCATTAACGCTTTTTATGCTATCCATACTTGTTAATAATTATTGTAAAACCATTTTACGATAGTTTACTTTAATCGAATAAATAATTCCTTGGTCCATAGGTTGGGCAAGTGATGTCGTGTTAGCTGGAAGCCACGCTAAACGAACATTTAATAAATTTAAATGTGGATGACATGTTGCATTATCAAGAAATACTATAAAATAACTCTTCGATTTTATTTTTTTAATTTATTGTTGAATGTATGCAACCAATCTTCCATTATGCTTCCAGTCATCCATGCTTTATTATTAGCTCGCCAAATTTTGGGAAATTTTGTCGGATCTACATTTTTGAAGCATCTGGGTTTTTGTGCTTTGCCTATAACTAGAGGTTTTTCAAATTCTCCTTCCATGTTAGCACATAAAAATACCGTTAAACGTTCTTTGGAAAGCTTACCACCTTTACACTCGTCACTTTTTACTGATAGTGTTTTACTTGGTAATGTGCAAAAGAATAAACCCGTCTCATCACCATTATAAATATATTTAGGTTCATATCCTTCAATAATTAGTTTTAATTTCACCTTTCATTCATCAACATTTTTAACATCGACACTATTTGACTCACCGCAAATTTGATGCCCAAACAATATTATGTCAATTTTTAAAACTCTCCAACCAGCCATTCGATGCTTTAAATTCGGTGACTACCATTTGTTCAGGAATTTGGCGTGCTTTAGTCTGTATAATTGGTCCAGAAATTGAAATATTTTTTGCTCTAGCACTTACAAACCACTCCAAAGTCAATTGGTCCAGAAATTGGAATATTTTTTGCTCTAGCACTTACAAACCACTCCAAAGTCAAATTATTAATTTCTTCATTAGCTTTGGATTTTGATTTTATTTTCATTCGCCCATTTCCTAAAATGAAAATTATACGTACATATATAGAATTTTGAATTTTACATTTTTTTTTATTTTTATTTTTTTTTTTGTGTCTGACAACACCTTTTTTGATAGTAAAAATGCTTCGATTTGCTTAAATAGCAACTTTTCTGAAAGGAAAGCGAATTCAGATGGTACTTAGGCAAGTCAAAAATCCAACTTTTTCAATACTTTTTAAAAAATCGAAAAAAACGATAAAAAAGTTACGAAAAAAACGGGAAATTTTACGCAAAATCACGTTTTTACAAATATAATCTATAATAGTATAATAGTATATAATATTATATTACTGTACATATACCTGCCTAGGTATATTTGACATATTACACGTTTGTAATTTACGTACATTCAATTTTACTAATAAATATATCGCACATCTAGATCAAAACTGTAACAACTCAAAAAAGTAGTTTTTTTAGTTACACCTATATTTAGATTTTTTACGGCATTATGTATGAAATGTTTTAATTATCAAACTGATTTTATTATGCGTTTCCTGATTATGAAAAAAATAATTAACAAAACTATAAATATTAACAAAACTATAAAAGCTGAAAAAAGGGTTCCTGAAGGTTTTTCCTGAAAAAAAAAAAATAAAACTTTTTTTGAGTTGTTACAGTTTTGATCTAGGTGTGCGATATATAAACATATAATAATGTTATTTAATTATTGTGTATATTTGGTAATATATGTACTTAGACGTCTACCTACTTTGTATTATCATAAATTTTTAAATGTATTATTGTATAAATCAATAGTTTATATCTTTCCAAACGGGAGACCATTCCAGTAATCTTTTTTAAAAAAAATTTACGGGAGGCAATTCGAGGGATTTATGGGGAAGCAATTCGAGTATTCCCGCTTTTTTTATTTTTTTTTTTAATATTATATAGTAATTTACAACTAAAACATTACGCTGATATATGATGGTTTTTTAATTTAATAAAAACTTAAATCTAAAAATATTTGGGACAAACACAATTATACGGGTCAATAATTTATCGTTTATCCACCCATTAATTTAAATTATTTTGAAAAAAGTTCGAAAATGTACTAAATTATACATTAATATTATCAAAAGCCCAAAAAAGCGCATTTTAAATATAAAACCATGAAATTATGCAAAAATATGCAAAATTAAAATAGTATTATTTGATTTAGGAGAACAGTGAATCAAATTATTATCCAGGTCCGCATTAAATTGGATCAATAAGAAAATACACGCAATTTCATAAAAATCCGAGCAGATATATAATATTTATAAACTAGAAAAATAATTTTAATCAATTTCAATGAAATGTGTGTTTATTATAGATAATTATATATTCGACACGCAATATAATTTTTATTTCAAAATCTAGGCAACAAAATAGTTCAAGAGTATAAATGATTGCAGATTTAAATCTATCATTAATATTACATAAATATATCAGAAATAATTCTCATACAAATATTTAAGTAAGGGTCAACAAACTTATAAGATGTGTAGTCATAAATCATTCAGTTAATAGATAATAATTCAAAATATACATATAATGTACACGTAAAAGTAGATATTATTTGTTTTTAGAAAACCAATAGTTATAGAAACATTTTTCTCATTGGAATTATACCAAATGTTTCAAAATACAATAAACTATTATTATTTTATACATTTAGAAATTAATTATAGAGATAAAATATAAAAATTAAAAAAAATAAATAAAAATTGTAATCTGACCAATACTTTAACAGTTAATGACGCATGAATGATTGTTTTAATATTAGCACTATGACAGGTAAGTGGTATCTTATTTAAAAATAAACATACAATTTAGAATTATTATTTTTTAAGTTTCAAAAATGTAAATGTTGGAAACTGTTTAAGATTTAATGAGCAAAATACAGTTGTACATTATAAAAAATTTATTTGGAACAATTAACCGTTTTATACTATTACTTTCTTTTTAATAAGTCTCTGACAACAGAGCTATTAGCACACCAAACTGTTTTATAAATGTATATGCTTTAATATATTTCACAAATATTTTATATACAAAATTCATCGGTCACAGTGTATGCTATTGAACTCCTCTTAAACGGCTTGACCGATTTTCATGAAATTTTTTTTGTATTGTTCATTGGTTTAAAAATAAAGTGTTTTAAATTTTTTTAACTCCTAGGTCTTAAGGATGAACCACCCCAAACGTGTAAATTATAAACCTATAATAAAGGCGGAGTCGTATTCATGCCAAATGCAAATTATAACTAACAAACTTCTTATTGTAATTAGTAATATTGTTTGTATATTAAAAAAAAATTAGAAAAAAAAAATATTTTATTCTATTTGAACAATGATAGCAAGCCGCATCATCGGTGAGTTGGAAAAACTATTAAATGAGCAGTTGATGTGTGTCCAGGTTTATTCAAATCAAACACTTTGAGCCTAGTAGATACAGTCAGTCAAAGGCAAACTGAGTGCTTCTAACTGCGACTGTTATTGATTAATGTCACTGACCCATTATTATTTAAAGGTATGTGCAAGTGAATGGACAACAGCATCTTACAGCATCTTTAAAAATACATGCCTTGCACTCGGCTTGCTAGAATATGACAAAAAATAGTGGAGAAGTGGTGAAGAATGAAATTTGGAAAATTTGATATGGGAGAAACAACAGATCCCTGAACAATGGAATATAGTATACTCTACCCAATTTTTAAAAAGGGTGACATACTTGAAGCAAAATATACCTAGGAATCTTCTTATTATACACATGTTACTAAATACTTTCAACAATCCTATTAAAGAGGTTCGCCCCTATGCTTATAAGATCATTAGAAAGTATTAATATGGCTTCCGGAAAGGAACGTCAACTACAGATTCAATTTTTATCTTTAAATAAATAATGAAGAAATATTAAAAATTTAATAAAGTGTTCATAGTATTCATTGATTATAAACAGGCATACGACAACATAAATAGAAAGGAGCAATGGAAAGCCATAATTAACTTTCGTATACCAAAGAAGTACGTTGATATGGTCAAATAATGAAATGGTAAGACAGTATATAAAGTAAAATTCCTCGGTGGGTTATTATCGGAGTTTTAAGTGAACTCAGGAGTACGACAAGATGATGCCCTGTCCCCGGCACTATATAGCATAGGCTCGAGAGAAAAATCATAAGATGTTAAATCATTGGCAACAAATGGAGATGGTTAGTAAAGCATTTATATTAACATCAAGGTCGTCTCTCAGTCATATTAGGTAACACCAGAAAATAAATTACTTCAACAAAATGATAAAATATTTAATATAACTTATTGCTATTAAGAAAGAACCACTTAGACTTGGTAAAACTAAGTATTTGGGGCGATGTGGCTAAAACGAAGTCCACGATGAATAATAGTTTATAAAAAGGGTAAATAACCATTAGAAATGAAAAAAATCAATGAAATACATACTAAATGGAAATACTGTACGAAGTAATAAATAAAGTACACTAACGTTGCATAATAAAAAGTTTAAAAAAAGTGTGTATTGGCTTAATTGAGTTAACAAAAAATTTAATTAACTTTTATCTTATAACTTTTTCTTATTGGTACATATTAACTTAACTGAGTTAACAAAAAAATGAATTAACTTTTATCATATAATTTTTTCTTATTGGTATATATTTACTTAACTGAGTAAAAAAATCATTAACTTGCCCAGCCTTGATATTAATATCATTATATGCTTTAGCATGGATATTATTGCTACATTTTTAACAAAAAAATTCATAATACCTATATGTTTATGTGTATTTTATAAGTTAGAAATATTAAGATTACCTAACCACTATACAGATCCATTATAAACTAATTTCGAAAGAAATCTGTTAGTAGAAAACATCTGGATTATAATTTTCTCACAAAGTAACATTTTTCAAATGAAAGTTACTATATGTCTGCAAATTCCAGGTTATTGAATTTTAGTGATGAAATTTAACGTTCTTAATTTTTTTCAAAATGTTAATTACTTTATATATTTTTAAAAATTTGTTGTTCACACCAATTATATGGGTAGTTATAATCAATCATTAGTGATATTAACGTCAATTTTTTCTTTCATACATTTTTATACTAACACCATATACAATTTACAATTTATAAATAATATAATGTTGGATTTAAATATTGTATTTATCTTATACATTTTAAAAATATTCGTTCTGCGAATATATTCGAAATTATGTAAAAAACATATTTTTTAAATTATTAATGCCATAATTAAAAATTAAAATTAATCATAAAATTAATAATCTTACATTTAATATTGGTTTAAATC
This sequence comes from Sipha maydis, assembly GCA_034509805.1. Taxonomy (NCBI): domain Eukaryota; kingdom Metazoa; phylum Arthropoda; class Insecta; order Hemiptera; family Aphididae; genus Sipha; species Sipha maydis. The sequence goes on along the minus strand of JASXSY010000707.1, from coordinate 66,894 downwards.
AAATAAGAAAATAAATATACTCAAGATAAGTATTTATATTAATGTTATAATGCATGTATTGATTCCACGGGTAATATACTAACGCTTGAACGATTACGTTTGTCTTAACAGTTGTTAATATAAGTTAAGAGTTAGGTACTAGTTATTTACGAAACACCTTTATTGAAAGAGCGATAAGAATATATTTCACCTTTATTCAGTAGGTATTTTTTTATGTAAACCAACTGTTTGTCATCAGCCACACATCTATTAAATCGTAAATGTTAACTGAATGTTTAAAATTGGAATAAAATAACATGGTATAGAATAATAGAAGTCGTATGTGTATGCGTCGATTGCAGGACTTATGTTATAACATGAGTATAATGATTATGTAGAAAGTAAGATTTTTTTTTACTTCAGTATTAATAAAATATGCTATAAATACAAATACAGGCTATTTTGTCTGTTAAGTTAACAAATATCTCATTGGTGTAGTCTACACGTTTGGTAACTTATTTTTGTAAATTCAAATTTTTTTTTTATTATTATAAAAATGTCAATATTAAATTATTAAATTTCAACAATTATTCTTATACGAATGATTATTATTATCGATTATACAGTTTTGACAAAACCGTAATAATCATAAAAATTGAATACAAAATGTTGTGTAACATTTTCTTTGTAACTAGCAAAAAAAAAAAAAAAATGTTAGTCTAACTCTAGTTAAACGTCTAACCTGGAGCCTACATATAAGACTTAGGCCGGGTTGCATAAAGATCAGTCTGTAAACTTGTTACTGGTCCTGTAACTTATTTATTCTGTTAAGTTTTACTGATCGATAATATTATTGAGGTTTTTCATAAAAAAAAGGTTAATTTTATTGATAGCTGTAGTTATCAAATAAATTAAGCCGCATTTTATGTGATAAATAGTAATGTGGAGGTTATGTCGGCACAACAAAACCTCCAACGATAAAATAAACGAACACACTGAGTAGTTTACTAAAGGTTTATTTTATACAAAAGAAACGCGCACGGTGTGCGAATCGGGTGGCCCTGAAAAGGGCCGTTTTATTAATATATACAAATAATATGATCGATGATCAATGGTCGGTCACGAGGTTTTCGCGGTGCGAGAAGGGAAGTGACGGAAACGAAGGCGTCGGGGACGAACTGCGCGTCGATGGGCGGTTGCGCGAAAAACAGGCCGAGCACCGGCCGCCGCCACGGTTTCGAGATTAATGTCAAACATTGACGGTCCTACTCAAAGTAAAGGACAAATTCTCATGGATGTTGTTATAAACCAATTAATGTACGCAGCCCCAATATATAATAATTTATAATTAACTAATATAGTCGAAAAATCACAGAGGAGAATTTCTCTCCGAGGAGAAATGTGCCTATAGAATAGTATTTACACAGGCAATTCTTGTAGTTGCAAGCGTGCCGTCCATTGTTCTATAGCCTGCGAGTGAAAACAAAAGCATCTCAACAGAGAGAACAGAAACTTTGACGGATTAAAAAATATGACCAGAAAATAATTAATTCAGAAGTGGCAAGAAAAATGGGACGAGGGAACTTCAGGCCGTTGGACATGAAGACTAATTAACAACATCGAAGCTTGGGTATCAAGGTAGTTAAATTTTTATATAACACAAATGCTTACAGGACATGGATGCTTTACATCATATTTTTATAGATTTAAATAATTAAACGATTCAAAGTGCCTGGATTGCAATGCTCAAATATATGACGTTTAAGAATCTTTATTTTGATGTGATAGATGGTGGAGGATAAGAAAGACGTTAGAATACAAGTTGTGATGTAAATTGTAGCCGGAAAGTGTTGTTATGTACATGTTACAAAGCCGTGAAAAGTGAAATACAGTCAATGAATACGTACGCAAAATATTAAGCACTAAGAAAAAAGAAGAGAGACAATTACGATGTTTGAACCTGACCTTCTAATAATTATTAAAGATAAACGTATGTGAGCCGAAGACTAAAATGACTGAGAAGTAGAGGCCTCAAAATTTGTAATTTACATTTAATATACATGGGTTCCGTTTACTTTTGGAACAATAAATTATGACAGATAGGAGAGACGGATGGTAAGGATGAAGTACCTCTCCTATTATGGCGACTTTGAACTAAAAAAAAAAAAGTTCTGCAAAGCCAAAATGATTCAGATATTTTTATCTAACTGCTTTTGACTAGTAATGTCTTCTCCTTGGAATTTCACAAAGAAGTAAAAATATCTTAATCAATTAGCAAAATTATATTACTTTAAATTTCATACTAACTTAAACTCTCTCAGTAACCTATTAATCAAATAACTATCGTTCACCTCATTTTCCGGTAATGTACGTAAAAGACTCAACAGACAATGGTTTAGAGATTAAGAAATATAAAGAAAAAAAAGAACCGGATGGGCCTCGTTCTGCTGTACAGTTAGGGGTGGAGTGCACCTCGTTTATAGGATAGGTCATTATAATGGATTTGTTAAATTTGAATGCATTGATAGATATAATTGTATACGAATAACGATTCTGAACGGAGTTAATATGTTTGTCTAGGATATAATACATTGTTATTTAAAAATATTGTAAAAAGTATATTTTAATTTGAAACGATAAATATATTTTTCAATTAGGATGGGTTGGCAGTTGCATAAGCGACATAGTTTGTCAGTCTAGAATATTATACATTATATTATATTATACATGTAATTTTATGTCAATATTCGCTGTTCAAACGCTTATAAAATAAAATTGTGCATATGGATTTTAATAATTTTTGAATGACAATAAGAACTACTTCTGTGGAATCTTCTATTAAATTTTTAAGTATTTTGTACGAACCAAATCATCGATTATAAAAAAAAAAAGTAAAAAAATTGAATATTTTAATTGCCTATAAGTGGCTTAAAAATTAATATAATATTTTGAAAAAAATATGACATAAAGGAAATGCCAATAGAAACAACTGATAAAATTTTCAAGTTTCTACAACTTATACTTTTTGGATAAAAACAAATAGCAAAAATTGTTTGAGGCTAAACCCTTATTTAAAGTGGTATTGTAAAAATTTAAATTTCAAACACTCATAAAACTTTTTTGTCTGAATCCGGTAGAGTTTTTTTTACAGATATTTGAAGAAAAACCTTGTACCAAATTTTCAAAACTTAGTTATAAAAGAAAAAAATTTTACGATTTTTCAACCACAAAATTATTTGCAAATTTTCGCAATTTTTACATATTTCGTATGATGAACAGTGTTGGGAAATATCTAGATAAATGTATCTAGATAAGTTATCTAGATAAAAATTATTTATATTTTATCTTATCTAGATAAATTTATACTCAGTTATCTTTATCTTCATCTAGATAAAAATCTTGTTATCTATGAGTACCAATCTAGATAATTTATTTAAATAGATAAAAGTAAAATTTGAAAACTTAAAATGTTTTTATATTTTCATTTTTATATTTTTCTGTACATCTATATACCTATTACACAGATAATAACTGGCAGGATGACAATCTTCTTATGAAGTTTATTTTAAAAAAAATAACTCTTTATATTATATGTTTATTTTCAAGATGTTTGAAATTTGATAAAAAAAGACAGAAATGTATTGTTATTTTATTTTTCAAATCTAAGATTTTTTTATTATTAAGATAGAGAATGATTTGACATCTTCTTAAGAAGTTTTTTTCAAAAAAAAATTATTTTATATTTTATGTTTATTAATGTTTGAAATGAGTTTAAAAAATGATATTTATTTTAAAATGTTTTTAATTATGAATTTTTTACCTAATATCTGTAGGCTGTAGTATCCTGAATATTTTCAAAATCAAACATGAAATTATCTCATATTTATCTAGATAAAAATGTACTTATTTTTATCTTTATCTAGATGAAATTTAGTATAACTATCTTTATCTGTATCTAGATAAGAATTAGTATAGTCATCTTTATCTTTATCTAGATAAATTATTAGTTATCTATTCCCAACACTGATGATGAATTGGAACTTTGAGCACTTATAAAAAAAATTTGTGACTTACGATTTTAGATTTTTTTTTTATCAGTAAAGAAACAACTTATAAGAAACCTTGTATTAAATTTTCAAGATTTTCTGGCCGGCCAAAAAAATGTTATCGTTATTTTAAAAAAAAACGCTAATCTAAACATTTGGTGAAAATTTCAAGTATTTACATCGATTAGTTTTTGAGTTATAGCAAAATAAAAAATTTGATTTTGTCGAAAACTGGTTTTGTGTAAAAACTCCCGTTTTTCCCTTAATTTTTTAGGGTTTTTCCCGTCGCATTTAAAAAATATTGAAAACTTTTTTATACTTTTGACCCCCCCAAAGTTAGTTGGTACTAGAGCCATTTTCCTTTCAGAAAAGTTGCTACATAAGGCAATCGAAGCATTTTTACTGCCCCAAATCGTGTCGACAGACACAAAAAAAAATAAATAAAAAAATAAAAAAAAATACACACATCATTGTAAAATCAATACATTCTTCATTCCGTTCAGAATCTTAAAAAAAAAAAAACACCCATCATTGTAAAATCAATACATTCTTCACTCCATTCGGAATCTAAAACAATATTACATACAAAGTACTTATTTAGTTGACACTACTGAGTGTCTGTTCATAAACCCGACTAATAACCATTTAATAAATTTACTCGTTATACTAATTGTATTGTATAGATTGTAAACAATTTTTTTGTAAAAAAAAAAAAAATAAATAAATAAAAAACAGAAAGCGTTACAAAATATTAACAAAATCAAATATTTCAACGAGTTTTGTGTAGCAATTCGAAACATTTACTGAGTAAATTAAAAGTTATCTTATATTTCGAAATATATTTATAAAATTTGTGTTGTTTAAAGGCACTTACAATTTTTGATTTATTTAATTTTAGATCCCTTTTTTTTTTTTAAAAAAAAGTTTGAATATTAAAAATTCTATTTATTTTATTAATATATTTAGTTCCACTATTATATCAACCTTGTTTAGAAATTAACTGATCTACCCGACCACTGTCTCTCTGTGAATCATTTTTTTCATAGGAATAGTATATTATTTTAAAGTTAAAACGCCCAATATAGAAATATCATTCAATTATTTCTGTGTCTCACCCAATCTAGGAATTTCGTAATAATTAGTTAATTAATTAACTTAATAAATTCAATTATTGTTTTCCGTGTTTTTTTTTTTTTTTATTTTGTTTTTACTATGTGGAATTATCAATGATTTATATCGAATAAAATAATAACGAATGTAACCAACTTAATCAAATATGGTTAATATTAATATTCATCATAATATTATGTATTATCTTCATTCTGAATATCCAACTTTCTTTTTATTATTTTCTTAAGAATATTATACTGAATAAATATCGAACGAGATCAAGAGTAGTCAAACAGAATATATACAATATTCTTAATGGTTTATAGTCTATTTGTTTTCAGCTGCTAAAAAACTGTCATTGTACATCGAAATCACAAATAATTAATATTTAGTTGTTTAGAAATGAAAAAATAATAACTTTCCTTTACATCATTATTTTATAGTTCGAATTTTATTAATAGGAACTCAACTGTGATGTAAGAAACTTACTAACCATGGAATTTCCATAAAAACTAAACTGATGGGAAGTTATAAATACCTAGGTACTATAATTTTATTAGTATCCGTGTATGAATAAAGGAAAGGATTATTAAGGAATAAGGAATTTTGTGTTTAAAAAGGGTTTTTAGTTTGTTGTTTTTAATATTAATTTAATATTTTTATTTCTTATTGGTGTGTTGAGTGTATAATTTTACTTTCGTTAAAACACCAGTAATTAGAAAGTACTTTGTTAGTAGTAATTTAAATTTATAATGAGTTGCGTTACCTCGAACAGAAAAAGATCGATTCATGAGTTACAATACTGACTACAGTTGCATTTAGAAGGATTAATGCTAAGATAGCACTCAAACTTAAGTGTATCTGAATTAGTACGGTTAATGTGCTTTTCGTGTTCACCAGATAATTAGAGATATCTACAGATGACGAATTTAAAAAATATGTGTCTACTCATTGAAAACCGTTGAAAATCCATATCGTGAGAATAATACTATATTAATGAAAAAAAAATGATTTCTCTGCACTAATGTTTTACTGTTTTTATTACAATATACTGTAAAAAAGTTATAGACTATAGCAGTGTTTTACAATTTTTGTTTTACGGAGACACATCATTAAAATATTACTTACTATGCGACACACCATAAAAAGATTTAGTAAAGTTTAAACAAAAATCTTATTCTCAGTTTTATATCTACTTTTGTAGATATTAATATTTTATTTTTATAAGAAAAAATTAAATCAGAAATCTTTAATTCAAAAATTTCCAAACAATTTCCAAACATAATTCCTTATCATTTTATCAAATAACAATGTATATTTTAAATCATTAAATATATTTTGTTGTACACTTAGACTTATCCCACGACAGTGTGTCGTGACGTAGCAGTTGAAAAATACTGGACTTTGGACTATATATACATATATAAATAAATATATATATATATATATATATATATATATATATATATATATATATATATATAAATTATTTTACCAATAATAAAAAAAAGTACTATTATCATTGTTATTATTATTTTGATTTTGTTTTTCGATGCACTTAAAATCGGACATTATTATATATCGTCATAGACATCAATATATCATTACATAAATGAGTTTGTTTTTATACCGAAAATATAAAATTATTTTACTTTTATTTGGACTGACGAGTTATCGCGGTACAGGTACAATCATACATACATACCGTCATTAATAATCAATAAACATTTTTCTACAAATGACCAAAAGTTTGTATTATAATAAATTAAAAAAATCGAAGAACCGCGACTTTTGCATTCATGCAGCGGCGTCGGTGGCGATAATTATAATGACCGACTAGCGTATTGCGCTCGCCCTAGCCAAATCGATTGTCATTCATTGGCGTCGGGCGATGTAACAATCCACAGAGTTCTAGTTTTTTTTTTGTTTTCGCAAACTCAGGTTGCTTCTTTGTTAGGTCAGTTTTATCAGGGACGTAGCCAGAATTTTATTTCCGGGGGGGGGGGGGGAAGTAAAAAAAAAAGAAAAAGTAATTTTGACCATTCTTATTAAGTAAAAATTAAATTAAACGAATATATTTATATGTGAGCTAACCTTATCATTTTGTATAGTACATATAATTAATTATTAGGTTTACGAGTGCATAAATCTCATTGTAAAAACATTAGCATTTTCGTTCCAATCAGATTCTAAAAAAAATTTCGCCGATGACATTTCGGGGGGGGGGGGGCCCAATGGAACCCTTCTCTGTCTACGTCCCTGAGGTTTATCGTAGTCGCGATCGTAATAGCGGTACCTCCAATAATAATTCTTCAAGTGCTATATTCATTAACGAACGTTGATATTCTTATTAGCAATTTGATCTTTATTGATGGCTGTCCTTACTAGAGATATATATTTAGTAGATATATTGAACTACTTTTTGAAATTGTCCAAACAAGAAATTTGGGATCTTCCACGGTTCCTTTTTCCAACTATTTAACTCTGATTTATTAATTTTATTACACTATGTATTTCTTGATGTTGCATAATAAGTTCGAGATATTGATGTTTTCGCAATTTCATTGTTTTCACTACTTCAAGATCTATATTCATTCGTTCTAGTACATTGATATTCGTTATGTGATCACATTAACTAATTTTTAATATTCTGCGCTACATCCACATCTCAAATTCTTGAATTCAGTTGATAGAAACTTTTAATAAACTTCATGTTTCTACTCCATATAGAATAGTACGGTAAATTCATAGTAACGAATCATTCTGATTCAGAGATTGATGCTTAACTGATGACTGCAGAATATGTTTTTCATTTTCACAAAAGTCGCTCTTTGCCTGCGGCATCTTATTTCGTGAGATTACAGATATCTATATGTCTATCATGTAATAATGATTGTTCTACGTAAGTCATTTTGTGTAATTTTTTCTAAAGGGATATTTTTGAGTCTGAGCACATTTGACGGAATTAATTTCTTGTAAATTATCATATACTTGATTTTTCGGGAACTTAAATTTATTCTTAAGTTTTTACGAGCTGTTATTATATTGTTTAGTATCTTTTGTAGATCTATGCTGTCAGCTACCAGTACAGTATCATTTGAATATCTTAGATTGTTAATAACTTTTCCATTTATAACAATACTTTCCTCCACATCTTCACAAGCCTTTGACATTATTTCTTCTGAATATAGATTGAAAAATACTGGCAAGAATATACATCCTTGACAAACTCATCTCCGAATTCTGAAATCATTAGAAAGTGTGTTATTTATTCTAATGTTAGATTGTTAATGTTAACAAAAGTGTGTTATGAACTGTAGGTATTTTTCATCTATGACAATGTTTGTAAAAATCCAATTAATTTTTAATGTCTTACTTTGTCACACTCTTTCTCAAAATCGATAAACACAAATCTACTTTTTGGTTGACATCACGGCTTCGTTGAATAAGTATTTGTGTGTTAAATAAAGTTACTCTAGTTCCAAATTCATTATGGAAGCGTAATTGTTCCTGACTTGTATATTTTTCCACTTTTTATAAATTCTAGAGTGAATAACTTTCAAGAATACTTTTTAGTGTGTGCCTCTATTTATTTAGTAATTAATTAAAATTTAGTTTTTTTGATTGCGCACTACGTATTATTTTGTATCAGTAGGAGATTTCAAAACGTATTTTCGTTTTTTTTTAGAACTTTAGAACTTGTATTCATTACTATTAATTTCTTCCTCGTACAGAACTAGATTAATTTTTCTCTGAGTCCTTTTCTTCATAATCAAAACTTTTCAACTATTCCTGAAAGTTTACCTTCAACTAGGATTCGAATTATCCCATGATATGATTAGTGTCTCTGCTTCTAATATAGTATAGTGTTTTGGTAAGGTCTATGTAAAAGTCTTTTATTTTCTTCGCCACAATCAACAGTCGAAGCTGTAATAATGTAAACTGCTATAGTGTATCGAATAATATATCTCGTTGATATTCACCGTTATCGGCGATCTCAGAACCTATTGATCATACGAGAGGCGTCCTAAAAATTCGTAGAGCTTGGAACATATTAATTTAGTGTTTCCCAATCATCAAAATAATATACGAGTATAATAAAATATATACATTAAGTTTGTAAAATATTGGTAAGTATAATTTTCCAAATCACGAACAATCATTGTCATTTAAATCATTCGAAACAATTTTTAAATAATTCTTAATAATCTCTCAACAATGAATTACCAGTTAATATATTAAATTAATATTAAATGTATTCCTATAAAATGTATAAAAAGTCATAAAAAATAAAAACTCGAATATTGTCGCGTCAATAAAAAATTTTTACATATAACTATGTCATTCTTCACATTCTGACAGTTAATATAATAAATTACATTTATAGCTATTAAGAAATTAGAATAACTGATAATTTAGCAAGTATAAAAGTGATTAAATATAAATTTAAGTTAATTTTATTTATTTAAATTTATTAATATTGCATAAAAAAATAGTTTAGAAATAAGAACGGATAAGTAGAGTTGTATAGCATTAGCGAAAATTGTTTTTAATAAAAACATAAGTTGCTCACTTCAAAAACGATACATATCAATATTAAGAAGAGACTTATAAAAACATATGTATGGAGTGTTGCAACATATGGATGTGAAACTTGGGTAGTTAATGATACCGAAAAGAAAAAACTAGAAGCCTTATAGATGTGGTGTTGGAGGTGTATGGAAAGGATAAGATGGATAAAGCAGAAAACGAATGAAGGAGTACTTAGAACAGTGAAAAAAAAACGTACACTTATAGATGCTATTAGAGGAAGACGTTGTAAAATTATTGGAAATTTCCTGAGACACCAAGAAGAATTGCACAATAAAATATTAAAGAGTATGATAAACAAAAGAAAACTACAGGACATTTCCGAGATTCTAATATAGGACAAATTAAATGTGATACAAAAGTCAAAACCTTTAAGGAACTTAAAGAAAATGTGGGTAATTCGTTAGAATTGGGGTTGTAGACCAACCTTCGGTTTGGAAAAAAAAATGTAGGGATGGGATCTTTGACAGAAAAAGGAATGGAGAGCTGTAGACAATAATAGCTATTAAAATTAAAGAACCAATAACCATTCATTTTATAAATTCAATGTATTTAATTAAACTGACATTCATTGTTTGATCTCTAAAAAGTTAAATGTTAAGTGAAAAAAGTAATATATTTTTTATCGTTAAGTAGAAAAAAAAAATTAGTGGCATTCGGGGACTGCCGCGATAAAGCTATTGTATATTAAATAAATAAGAAGTTGATATAATTTTAAATTTTGTTATTATTCTAGTTATTCAGGAATTTGTATCATAGAAACTATAGGCGGAAGACAGAGAGGGGGATTACGGGATTCCACAGGTAGTGGTCACGCTTTTTCGTTACGAAAATTTTTTTTTCAGTCACTACACCAGGCCTGCGATAAAAGCTATGCAATAGCTTAATAAATAAAGAAAATCAATACTAATTTTGATGAGCAATTAAGTGAACGATATATTTTGTCGATCCATCTTTAGTCAAACAATTCGATGATTTGCCCTTGAGAGAACATTCCACGTATATTGTTCGTATGAAAAATATGGTGTGCCCAAATCTAAGCTGCAAACAAACATCGTCTGGCCTTGCAACTTATTGATTGTCATGGTGAATGCCAATCTAATGGGAAAATGAATACGTTTGAATTTAATTGGACTTGTCTGTGGAAATGAATGGAATGCATAGCAACAAAACATTTTCACCTTGGATTTTGCTATTCAAAATTACGGCTTCGATAATATTTTTCACCAATTTTTTAATGACCAATCGTGTATCATTGCACAACCGTGGAGGATTCTAATTCCGAATTAATAAAGAGATTCAACTTTCAATCATATAAGGTGTGATGGCATGTCTGGCAAATCCAGAAAGCTAAAAAACTCTGCTGGATAATTTATAGTTTCGTTGCCATAGCAAACTGTATCAATCGATTTTTGCGATAACAAGTTGCCTGGCAACGAGTGCTATATCTTAAAATTCAAATCGTCGACGTCCACATTTGTTGTTGCAAATATGGCTCTTTTTACCAGCCTTGCATGATTTATGTATTGTGTTAATGAGATCATTTTGTGAATCAACTATTGTGAAAAAATCGATGAGTAATTTTATGCAGCCAGTATTTTCATAGACAACAACTTCTACATCGCCCGTATATAACAATTGTTTTGAGAACGTATCAGCGGATGGTTCTAGTAGTATTTAGACACACATATTTATTTTAAGCTGGACTTTTTCAGCATAATACTACAGTAACGATGTTTTCAAGTAAGCGTTAATCTCATCAGCGTTCGTTGAACGTAGAATGGTGGGAAGTGTTTGTCTGAAGTCACCTGAAAGGATGAGTAGAATAGTTTGTCATTTTAAGCTATTGCATAGCTTTTATCGCAGGCCTGGTGTAGTGACTGAAAAAAAAATTTTCATAACGAAAAAGCGTGACCACTACCTGTGGAATCCCGTAATTAATGGAATATCGTAGTTGCTATAATACAAATTCCTGAATAACTAGAATAATAAAAAAATTTAAAATTATATCAACTTCTTATTTATTTAATATGCAATAGCTTTATCGTGGCAGTCCCCGAATGCCACTAACCGTTTTTTTATATCTTTGAGTGTTCTGTTCAACACCTCAAGAAAATGTTAGTGTGCCATTGTGCATTCACCCCAAATAATAATTTTGCATTGTTTCAGCACTGTGGCCATGAACAATTGTTCTTTTTATGTTGCAGACTGCGTTCGTATTATTTTGAATATTCAAAGGCAACTTAAATGCTGAATGAGTTGTTCTGCCTCCATTCAATAAATTTGTTGCAATGCCAGAAGATTTAACGGCTATTGCGATATCATTAGTTGATCGTATTTTGGTGAAAATATGCTTATTTCATCTGGTGCGTGAAAAAAAAATCCACCTTGTTTCACCGATATTGCCAACAAAAAATGCGCAACACATGCCAGCTGACTCATTTTTGAATTTGAGTTCATAATAATGGGGACATTCTTCGTCCATAGGAATCAATCGTCACTTTTGGATGAGCGGAATATTCAATATCTGACTCGTACCTGAATGCAAGATAAAGGAACGAAGCCGATATAAATGCTAGTTGTACTTGCTGGAATTTTCGGCCATTTTCTCTGTGTGTGTGTTTATTACGAACCTTTGCGCTTGTCTTCATTTCAATTGTTATTGTTTTTTTCATTAAAATTTTACCTTTTATAATTGAGATGCACGCAATTACGACATATTTACATTTTTTTTGTTGTTGGATTTGTTCGTCTATTTTTTTGCTGTACTATTCTTTCTTTCTACTATTTTACAAGTTTATTTCTTTATTCTTTCAATGACTCAAATGGGCCACCTTGCATTTTGCTGCCATTGTTTATTGTAATACACATAAATAGATTAAATTAATTTACTTAGTGATGAAAAATGTTATTCCGATTATATATTTATATTATTTGAGTGTTTTACCATGGAGACCAATTTTTCAAATAATTCAATTTTAATAATCCAAAATAGTAAAATTGCGATTAAAAAATGGAGGTGGAGGTAAAGTGCGAAAAATATTTAAGGACTTGTTTTCATACCAACCAAATATACTAAAAAAATGTCATTACAATCGGAGGATTGTCTACAAACACTGTGACATGAGATATATTTTATATATATGAAAAAAATGGGGTTTTTTCTTTTGTAATTAATGCAAAAATAATAGTAATTGAAAACCGAAAACTAATGAGTCGTTTGATTAATTTATTTTTTAATCGTAATAACAATTAATAAAAATTATAATAATTAAATATTGATTTTATTTTATTTTTTTTTTGGCATATGTTTTTTTTTTTTTTAAATAAATAATCTTGATTTGACTATTTTAGAACATTAACACTTATAAGATAAACAACGCAGATGTAATTATGAATTATAATTCGTTAAAAAAATAAAAAAACACGTGCTCGTAAAGTTACGTAATTATAATAACTATTTTAAAGTTAACCTTGATCACTTAAATTTGTGATCAAATTTTGTTATCTACAAAATGCGAGTTAATGAATTTTTTTTATAACATTACACCTTAACCCAACTTTGTTTTTAATACACTTCAATAATGGAAACGAAGGCTAACTTTGCGTTTTGCAATCCACAAAACGCGAAAAAAATATGTATCTAAATTCATACTGTAATATTAAACCAAGAAATAAAAAAAGAATTTCAAAATTTACATTTCGACACGATTGTTCTGATTAAAAAACCACGTATCAAATTTACATATTTGAAATTGTCTATGTTTAAATTGAATAATATTCTGTTCAGAAGCATTTTCTTTTATTACATACTATATTGTATATTACTTCGGAATAGTAAAACAAAAATTAAATATACTTATATACTTTTATATTATATTATAATTTAAACTATATCAAATATTTATTTTATAAAATATTTTACCAAAAAAAGTAAATAAAATCATTGACTAATTAATATTATAGTTTCACATTAATGTCTTGTAGTGTAGGACCTATACTTTGTACCTTCTAGTATAAAAGGAAATATTAATAAAAATACGATGAATTTCAATCAGATGTCGACAATAATCGTTTGATGTTACGGCATGTACACAAAGTAAAGTATTTTTACGTAATGTCTACGTGAAAAAGATCGATGCCGATTATGCTTATGATGAACGGACGGCCATATTTTATGGTAAGAGAAGACAAAGAAATATGTCTCATTCAATATATATATATATATATATATATATATATATATATATATATATATATATATATATATATATATATATATATATAATGTGTTTGTGTATGTGTGTGTGTGAGTGTTATGAAAATATATAAAATTATCCGCATTTTTGTATTTAAAGAAAAAAACATCACTGATGAATAGTTAAATTATTTTAGAGAATAAGAATTGTAATACATAGGCCACTTTCACAGCGCTGCGAACATTTATAGAAGAGCGTTAATAGCGCTGATACGTGCATCCGTAACTGAAGATGGCAATAAAAATAAAACAGTAAAACGATAAAATAAACATATCCACAATCTACATATATCTTGATTAGATATTATTTACAAATAAGTAATAATTGTAATGTTCAAATGCCATAGTATCTTAATATAATAAAAATAGATTATTGCTTTGCTCGATAATGAATGAAACCTTTTATCGTCGATTGCAAATTGTTTTATTTATATTTATAATTTATGCTTTTAAATTTTTATCATTTATATAATTGAAGAAAGAGATAAATTGGTAATTCCTTGTCCCGGGAAAAATATGTCCCGCATAAATTTCGATTGGGACGCGGGAAAAAAATCTAAAAATCGTGAATGTCCCGCAAATATCGGAATGGTTGGCAACACTGGCTCTTAGTGTATATGTGTGTGTGTGTGTGTATGTAAGGGATGTAGAAAATCAATATGAGTGGAGGTTTAAGATAAAGGTGGCCGACCCTAAATATTTGAGAAAAAGGCGAGGGAGAAGAAGAAAAACGATATTCCGTCTAGTTTGTGATTAAATTATACTCTATTTTACTGCAGTCTCCGTGGTTATCAATAACCCATGTTATCATTATATGTGATAATTTTGTCATTGTTATATTATATTATCTATGTAGGTATATTTTATTTACAAATGATTGCAGTATTTCTATGTTATTATTTACAATTTTATTATAATAAGACATTTATTTTTATTTTATAATTTTATTAAACTAATTTTTATAGTCCTCTAAATTAGTCAACATATATATAGTCATAATAATAATAATAATATTTACATTGAATCCAAAATAAAAATAAAATATTGGTCAAAACATATTTTCCAAAAAAATATTATATTTTTTAATTAAATATAATCATTTTTTATTAAATCAATATATTTATAAAAATATTAAAAAAGCATTTTTTTTTTTATAGTTATGATATAGGTCCTGTGCCCCTACCTACCCCTACAACTTGGACATACCTTGGAGGCATCTACCTAAATATACCACTGGACCCACATTTATAAGTTTATATAATTTATATATTTTAAATAAATCATAAAAGAATGTGATAGCTGCTTTACAGTATATCCAACGGTAGGTATTATTATCTGTTAATAATTAATTTAATAAAATTAAAATTATAATAAAAAATGTATTCAAAGTGAATCGATTCAATAAAATGAACTGAATTTGGAGAATCCATTAATTTAACTGAATCATATTTCTCATCTTTAAATCGGATTACCAATGCGCTGAACCTAGTGTTGTAAAGAAATTCAATATTTACAGAAAATTGCAGAAATATCTTCAAGATACTTTTATTTAGTTCAAGGATTATCTGAGTACGTTGATAAACTATTTAATGCACCACGGTGATTTAAAATAGAAAAATCGTCGAATAAAAGTAGTGGAAAATGTAGAAAACGTAGAAAACGACAAGACGTTGCTATATCGATTGCCACCGTCACCACTAATAGTGGACGACGAGTCGGTAATACCACCAAGGGTCGTATCTACCGCAAGAAACTCACGGCTATATTACCCCTTACTTCAACGTTATTCGTACGCATGTGTGCGGTCTTATCATGCGTAATGGTCTTATCACATTTTTCTTAAGTTTTAAAATGTAATTAAATTATTATTATGAGAATATGAAAATAATTTTGTTACTTTCATACGCATATATACATTGCCTGTAGTATACAAATTAATTATATTATTAACAACATTTACAATCCTTATTATTATTAGTATATAGTTTTTAATATTTATTTTATTGTATTTGTTAATAATGATTATAGAATTGAGAATAGGAATATATACATATTTAATAATTGGGTGACATTCTAAAGTCTAACATGATTGCAAAGGAGGTCCTAAGTTGGAAACTAGGAGGAAAAAGATCCTTAGGCAGTCCTAAATAACGGTAGTTTGATAAAGTTTCAAAGGATCAAACAATGCTAAGAGTTAAAAATTACAAGGAGGTAGTAATGGATGTAGAGAAATGGAAGGAGACTGAAGGTGAAAAAAAAATAAAAATAAAAAATATTAATATTTAAAATGAATAAAAAAATATATGGTAGTAATAAGAATTTATGTTTTTTTAATAAAACAATATAAGATGTCCTATTTTTACCATTCAGAATGTCATTACACATTCTGAATTAATTTAATTTTCAGTTGGTTTTAGCAGCAGTGGATTGTCCACTCTTTTTGTCCCACTTCTTTATTGATTTTTTTGAGAGTACTTAACATTCTTCCCAGAATACTGGTTTCTTTGTTGAATGATTTTGTTTAAATGGTTCAAATTGTCTTTCTGTGTGAAAATGAGGCTATAACCCTTTTAACCCTATGAGACTTCTTATTATGATTCTTCATATAAGAAAGAGCTTTGTCTATAAACTTCAAAGTATTGGGAATATAATTTTCATGAATAGACTGAGCATAACTAAGCATCACTTATAATTTACTTACAAATTCTTGTCGAGGTTTATGCTTGTAAAATGAGTAAACTGAGTTTCTGAACCATTTATATGCAATAACCAGAAGTTAAATATTGTTTGCATCTATATGAACATTATATATATTTACAATAATGTATTTTAGATCAAGATCATTTAATAATACTGGATGTAGTGAACTAATACTATATATTTCTGAAAATACTAGTACTTAATATTATTTTGGTTTTCTTTTTGAGTTTTCTGAATATATACAAACCATATTGTACTGTGATAAATATTATTAATTATTAATTACTATAAAATCAAAAAATTATTATAGTAAGGTATAAAGTTAAAGATGTAATATTTAAAAATGTATTTGAAATTAGTAAATGTAATTTAAATACATTCATAGTATGGATTTTATTCTATAATGTACCTCTGTCTGCAGTTTATCTTTTTCTGCTGTTCAGTTTTCATTTTAGGTGGTTTTTTTTCACTGATGTTTCACTGAGGTATTTTAGCAGATTAGGAAAAATGGTAAGAACTGCATTTAATATTAATGCAGCTTAGCCAATTTATATCTCATATCCTCACCATCAGCTCCCTTAAAACATTTTTCCCGTGGGATATCATGACCAAGAAATTGCCATTCATATGATCTTTTAGTGACAAATTTCTATCTCCTAATGGAATTTTTTTTATTCCATACATTAATAATATCATATACTTTAATAATATAGAAATATAATTATGATCAAAATATTTCTGAGAGTGGCTTGAATCATAAAATAAACTTTTTATCATTATTTTTGGGAATAATAACCTGTCCTACAACCAGGCACATGACACTTGTTTAGCAAAGTTACAGCACTCGCTATTCAGACCGACCTGAAAAATAAAAATGACAATAAATTGTCAATCGCATCGTTACGATCTATCGTAGCGTGTTGATCCGGCTTAAGATTAGGCCTAGGTTGCGTACACTGATGTATTTACGCCGTCGTGTTCGCCTCAGGACCGGCCGTGACTGAAACTCGAACCTCCATCCCGTACAGCGAGACAGCACATTATTATACCGTTTGCGTTTCGTGCGAATCACGTGCATCGCGCACCGCACGAAACAAATTAAATTTTTATAAAACAATATACAAAATCGACAGCAGATAATGCATAAGAAATCCAGTCGTTATCGAATCTAGATCGAGCAAAATTTGTAAAGCGCATACCAATAACGTACCGAAAAAGTTATGCCTACGAATTTATGCACAACCAGAAACAAATAACGCGGTACCGATCAAACGAACTTACTCGCTACGAGATCATTAAAATCATGTGTGATAATTTTAAAAATAATTTGTAGTTATTAACAAAATTAAAACTTTAAATAATTTTATTGTACGTGAAGATTTTTTTTATAAACTTTGCGTAAATTTTATTTTTTAATGATATGTTTTAATAAATATTGTGGAGTGTTTGAGGAAATTTGATTTTTTAATAATACGTTTTTTATAAATATTTTGTATTATAAATTATTTGTAAATTTTAAATTTGTTAAACGTACCATTTTTGTGAACTGAAAAATATTTTTTTTAAATCAAAGAGTATCGCTTCTTCGTGATGTTCTCTGAATAACGGTAATCGATACTCGAATTTTACAATATTAAACTAAGTCTGGTCGAAATGGGCTACGCCGAAGTTAGTGCACCGTGTTCAATCCAAAATTAGTTCAAAAAATAATTAGACGCAATTGGAAAATTTCCGAGAAAATTGTTGAGATATTCTTTACGACGCTTGAAGTACGTGTTAAAATTAATCGTATAAATCAATTAATTTAATAAACCAATTACGGTTTTAAAAACATTTTAATTTATACGCAATATGTGTATGTTTTACTAGGTATACGTACATGTACGTGTATGTTTCCACCAAAACAATAGCTGAGACAATGCTCGTCCAGTCATATCACACCTAACAATATATATGGTATGGCTATGATACATTTATCATCTGCTTTCTTTTACGACCTCATCGCTGGTGGTAAGCGTTCCGCTAAAACTTTCGAAATTTATTTACTCGGGTTCGCCGTTAATCCGAAGACGTTTCCACGCAAAGTGAAAATAACAATACCGCATACAATCACGTACTCCGCACTGCAATCGACAACGGGTACGACGAAAAGCTGCAGTTAGCGGCAACAAGTCCGGAGGCCATGCGTGTAAAACACAATGTATCATCGTTATCCTCCTTACGCCGTTTTCCACACCGGAGTCGATTTCAATACATACGGGATGGGGAAACCGTGTAGTCGGGATCCAATATTTGGCGCTAAACCGTTTTTCGTACGCACTCGGGCGAAGTCGTCTTTTAAGTTAGTGACGTACTTCAACGATTCACGAAAATTATATTGATGAAATGAAAGACCACGGGGTCGAGACCGAAGTAAACATCAAAGTTCAAAACTGTACGTTTACCCCGGTACCGATTCGTGCGGACGCGTTTGTACATGGAAACGTTGAAAGTCAAAGAATAATTGAATTAAAAAGTCGACTGCCTTCTATCGGACCGATAAGTTTGCCCGGTGCGTGCGAGACCACTAACTCAGATAACTAACTCAATTACATGGCATCCGACATCGGCGCCGGCTCCGGTTCCAATTTTACCGGCGACTTGGTCGACCGGGAACGTGCAGTCTCGAGCGAGTAAAACCACGTACAGCGCTGACGCACTAGTTAAACGCGTCGCAATTACGACGCGGCCGAGAACAGATTCGTTTTTCATTGTTATTATTGTTGTTGTTGCCGAACATTATTTTACCATGGTCCTAGCAGGGGAGAGGTGGGGACGAAAGTAATCGGCGCGCGGGAACGGCAAGAAGAAGGGACGGGGCGTGGTGGTCGGCTAGGTGGCAATGAAAATCGCGACGGTGACGCGGGGACCGGTGGCAGTGGCGCGGATACGGTCGCGCGGACGACAACCTACACGCCGTGCAGTCGATGCGCACCCGAGCGTGCCACGTTGTCGGCTCGGCCGGCACGTACTGGCAACGCGGCGTCAAAGTGCGCGCACGCACGCACCGGGTGGCACGGTCGCACGTCACGCGTGTACGGTGCACGCTTACGCGCGTCGCACGCGCGCACGGTTACCAGAGCGCCCCGACCGCCGCCTACGCCTCCCTTCCTCCCCCATGCGCTTCCCGTCCGTGCACGACGACGCCGCGGACCCACACGTTGGAGGGCGAGGAGGGAGTCGTACGCGCGTGCGTGCGGACGGGGCGACGTTGCGAGGCAAATATTTGTTCAACGGGTTGTCGCCGCGCGCCGCCTCACGTGTGTCACCTCGTCCGCGACGCCGCATAGCCATGTCACGACGACGGGTCATCACGACGGTTTGCGCGCGTCCCGATTCTGTTCGAGCCGCGCGCGCGTACTCCGGTAACTCGATGCGACCACAGGGCATTGGCATCGCAACGCGCCCCTACCGGGCTGACCCTAGGGCTGGGGCCCGTTGATAATCCGCCGAACGGTTTCCTCCAACGCGCTTGTCGAACATCCGTGTTGACCCTAGTCAGCTCGTCGTTCATCGGTCCAGCCCGGTTTACCGTCGAAGCCCTACTGCACTCGGACAGTGCTCCTAATTTTTTTGTTTTTTTTTTTTTTTTCAATTCATCAACGTTATGGTTTTAACCGTAAACGCCGTTTACAGTACACGTACGACATTATTGTGTTATGTTTGCAAACACATGTTTTTGAAGTTTAAAATGAGAAAATATAACTACCCGAGTTCAAAACAAAATAAAATGTAATAAAATACATGTATGTCATATACTTAAAAAAAAGGCTTATTAATGGATTTTCCTATTTTCCATAGCTTTGAATTCGTCAATCACCGTATCAAAGTCAACACTAGATGTAAGTTCTGGTTCAATGAACTTAAATGACAAATCATTCAGTCGGTCTTGGTGCACGATACTGTTCAATTGTTTTTCACTATTTTTAATTTAGAAAATAATCATTTACAGAAACAACTTGTAACTAGTATCTATAAAACTCAATTATTTTAGTTCAGTGTAAAATCCATTAAATATTTTTTTTATTTTTTTTTTTAAATTTTTCGCTTTCGTTAAAGCAAGCCACCCTTGGGTGAATTCATTATTATTAGTATTAGTACCATCTGGTTTACCATCAATACCTGGTAAATGTTTTAACAGTTTTGTTTCCGGTATTCATATTTGTACAGTAATGTTTACAAATATTGATAATATTTATTGATCATATCAGGTGAAGAGTCTAGATGTAGCATACAGTTTGAACTAATTCTACAGTTTCTCGATTAATTCATCGGATGATACTAGAAATTAGTCTAATAGATATTCGTCTATCAAGTGGTTGTACACAGATATTTTAAGTTCATCATATTTTTTTGACACTTTTCCATTAACTACTTCTAGTATTTGTACATAATTCTACTAATTCAAGAAACATCTTTTTGAAATCTTTCTTACTATCCTCATAGCCATCAAATTGTATATCAAATGCTGTATCTATTATTTTTTAAGTGAAATTTTTTATTTGTAAATTGATTTTCATTTTTAACTAAATTTAATTTATCGTTTTGTTCAATACATTTAGGCCGAAAATAAAATCAAATATTTGAAATTGATGCCATACTCCCATGCCTTTGGCATTAATTTCTGAAATTCTGCTACTTTTAAAAATTTTTTCTATGACTAAAAGTAAAGCTGAGTAGTTATTAACTACATATTTGACTGCTTCAGTTTCACACACTCAGCGATTAATCGAACATGACTTTTCTGTAAATAACTAATTTCCTATATTTTTGGATACATTTTCTAAAATTGAATTACATTCAATGAAATTATAAATATATTGCATTTTTATAAAGAAGGAAAAGTACCTATTTGTTTCTTTTGGAATATATCACATACTGTATCTACAAGTGCTAAGTATAAGCAATGTGCCTAACAGCAGACATATTTTATACTTGAATTTTGTTATTTACATTGAGTTTGCATACCTTCTATTTTAGTAGCCATAATAGAAGCACCATAAAAGCGTACAAATAAAACTGAATGCCAATCTTTTCCCGTAAGCCTTAGTACGTCATGAAAACAGTTAAAAATAGTCCGAGCTAAAAAAGATTTAATTTGTTTCAAGTGATACAATTTTCTACAGGTCTATTTTTTATCGTTAAAGTATCAGAAAAATAATTGAAAAATGTTAATAAATTAATAAACAAATAGTTTATAAATACAGAAATAAATAAATAATTGAATATAACAGAAATTATTCAATATTAAACAACAAAAGGCAATTTGTATGAAAAAATCATTGTATAGTGAACAAATAACAATCGATATAACAATTCAATTATTGAGGTAGGGCCGTTAATAGTCTTTCATTTGAAAGCGACTTAATACAAACGTATGGGCTCTTCCGCGGAGCTATGTATCCATAGGCTGGCGCGATTCTGTGAAATCTTGATATTTAATAATCTTAGGTATATTAACCTATTAATAAGTTCGAAAAATATTGTTTTTTAATGTCGAGTAGAGTTCAATATTCGGTTGGTTACTTGAAAAATACCGAATACTTGAGAAAAAAGTTAAGTACTCTATAATTTGAAATGCCAAATACTCAAAAAATGTCGAGTACTTGGAAAAAAAAGTAGCTGAAAAATATCGAGTACTTGATAATTCGTATACTTGAAGGTTGAATGACAAAAACTGAATAATAATTACCCATTGGCACTAGGCAGTGGAACTGATGGCTAGTGTGTACTTTAGGGTTGTGATAGTGATCAATCTACATAAAATGTCATTATCATGATAATACCATTTTAAAGCAATAACAATCTATTGTTATTAATTTAAACTATATCAACATTCCTGATATTTTCCATAGAAAATATTTGGCTCCAAGTATTTAAAGTTTTAACATGTTAATAATAAAATAAAGCTAAGTACTTGATTCAAGTCGAATACTTGATAAAAGTCGAGTAAAATCGTATATAAATACTTAATTTATGAGCTCAAAAATTTTTTTTTGTCGAGTCAAGTATTCAAACTGGACTGAAATTTTACAAAGTTGAGTAATCGTCCAACTCTAAAGTCTATGGTTAGTGTATCCAAAGCTTTCGTCGTTGTTTACGCTGACCATACCCAGGCCCGCCAACGCATTTTTATTTTCCTGTTAACATTTTATTGTATATTTAATTATTATTATTTCTCTAGATTTCGTTGTGTACTTTATTTTATATATATATTTATTTTTTTTGCTAGCTTATTGTTATTATTTTTATGTTTATAAATGTGGCTGTCGTTATTGGCACTGTGACATTATATAATAAACTGTTATTCGTATTATTATAAAAAATAGCGACCAAAGTATGTTACTTCGCGTCCATCACTGGCTATGGTTAACAATAATAAGTGTATTATATAAAACCCAGTAAAGGCTGTGGGTCCTGTTGCCCAGAACGGCAATTTTTTAAAAATTCAAAGGATCGCCAAATTTTTAAAAGTCTAGAGAGATGATAAATATTTATATATTTGGTTACAAACTAGACCAAAGACCAGTGTTTTCAAACCCTTTATGAATGTGACCTAAAAATTTAAAATTTAACTATTCGCGATCACAAAAAAAATAAATAAAAATAAAAAATATTATATAGTAATCTAAATCCATAATTTCTAATCAATATCAATTTTTTATCAATTTTTTCCTTGCATTTAAATTTTTAATTCATTTAACGGTTCTAAAACATCACCTTAAAAAACCAACTTGGCTATTATCATCACGTTTTTCAACCAATGAGTAGTTTTTTTCTTTAAGAAAAATATGTAAATCTGCGCGCTAAGATATGACACGAGAAAGAATTTTTTGTTTAATAATGCCACCCAACTACCAAGCATAAGCGCGGTGTTTTATCAGAACATATTCCGAAGCAGTCAATCTAAACTAGGCCATTTTACCGAAAAAAATTTATAACTTTTTTAAAAATATTTAAGCCAATTGTGGTTATAGTGTGGTTTACGAAATAAAAAATTCTGCAAATAATTATCAGGACTTCAATAACGTATACATACTTTTAACTGGATGTTATTTTTGACATCAATGTTTCATTTGAATTGAAAATTTTTTTTCTGAAATCACTTGATAAATTAACTATTTTAAAATATTTTCAAACATTAGATCTATCCTTCATTTAAAAGTATTATCAAAAAACAGAATTAATTCTAACTTATTTGCCACATCATCTCCACAGACGATTTTAATTATTGAAATAACTGCTGGCTTCATAAGTTCCACTCTAATGTTATGTTATTGTTTTGAGTGTATGATTTTTTCAAGGCATGTACAATAATGTCATGGTAGTTTTTAATAAAGAAACAATAATTGTATTAGATGGATGGTCAAGTTACATGTTTTATATTATTTTGATGTTATTTTCACACAATGGTTAACCAATATGGGATAAAAAGTGTTAAGATGTCTTTTAAGTTTATTAATTTTCTTTGATTCGTTTGATAGAACTTAAAAACAATATACTCACTGAGGACACACTAAACAGAATATATATTGCCCCTATCCTGAAATTCCTAAATACGCCACTGTCCAAATTAAGATTTAAGAGAAAATTAAATAAAATTGAGAAATTAATACTAAAGTATTCTTACTTCCTCGCATTGTGTGATCTTGCCTTACAGATTTCAAACAGATTTGGCTCAACATATATTTATGAAAAAGCTTTTTCTTCTTTAACCTATGTAAAATATAAATATCGTAATTCGTTTACTGTATCTTATATTTAAGACTGTATGCTATTTTTATCATCGAATTTATCAAAAAATATTTTAAAATTATTAGCTAATAATTAGCTAATAATAATAGATTTTGATGATATTTTTTTATTTTTTTTTGATATTATATTATTAAAACACTAACAATTTAAAACTTTGATTAAATATTTATCTATTTAAATTTCTAAAAAAATGTAAGCAAATATCTTTCATAATATGGAATGTCAACTAAATGTAATTGACATTATAGTCTGCTCTAAATAAATTGGCAGCTTTGTTATAGGGTTTCCCACAAATATTTTTAAATTTATGTTTTTATCATACTAACTATTGTGATAAAAAAATTTGAATATAATATTAATATACTAATCATAATAATAATAATAAATAATAATAATAATAATAATAATAATAATAATAATAATAATAATAATAATTATAATATAATTTTTACTATACCTTACAATATTTCTGTTCAGCCAAGGCTCACACTGTGCTTACGCCTATGAGTAGAATGAATATATACGTCTCGTTTACAACATTATTTCCTCTTTGCTTTGTAAAAATTGTAATTATTCAATTTTTTTATTTTTATTTAATTTAAATTAATTTTTAAAATTTTAATAATTATTTTTTTAGGTAAGTATAAAAAAGAAACAATGGAAAACGTAGAAGAAAAACAATTATAGCAATGAACAATATACGAAGAGATTTTCCTAATTTTAAAAAATGTTTACTATTGTGTAAAAAAAATAATGTCTTTCTAAACATTTTTCAATTTTTATTTAATGTTTTTGACTGAAAATGTAAATAATAGAAAAATAATAAACGTATGGTGTGGGTAGAAAGGACGTGTACGACTTATATATAACTTGTATGTAGTACAATCGGCGACTATTGACAGCAGTACCCACCCCTATTTACAACCACATATTCACACTATTGGCGCCTATTTATTGTTTATTGGCTTATGTGAAATCATTGCTTTAAATTACTTGAATACAATAAATCTACTTTATATGTATATATATATATATATATATATATATAAAAGGTACACTAATATTTCACTTGAAATTTTTTAATCAGATGAAGGTCAGCCAAACGGTTATCGACAAAAGGTTCGTAAAACCACCGCGTGTTTATATTTCTAGTTTCATACAATTAATTAAAAATATACATTGTTAGTCTATTTTTAGATGCCCATGTTGCTTACATTTTCAATAGAAATGTTATAAGCACCCATGATTCTAAAACCATAGTAATTTTAAAAACATCCATTTCAAATTTTCCGGCTCTCAAAATTTGTCTACAGCGAGGCACGTATTGCACTATATTTCCCGCCATAGTAAAATACGTTACGTAGCTGCAGACCACCCATGCATAGTAGTTTTTGGGCTGTTATCCGTACCCGGAGCCTAGCAAGGATAGAAATATATCTCCAAATGCTTTTCATATTGAATAACGTTTGTTTTATCCGGTGTGAGGTGTAATCGTCGTAAAACGGTCTGAACGGTAACGTCATTATGCCGTGCATTGTTTGTTTTTCACGTTTGCTGCCGGAGACGTGCGTGCGCGCAACGCGCCTCGTCCTTCACAGCAATCCTTTTGCGTTTACCAACCGACAGGTCAATAAACTGCCGTCATATTATATTGTACATAGAAAATATGGTCTCTTCGATGCGTTAGGGCGTAGGCACATGTACACGTCAGAAGGAAAATCAAATTTGAACAGTTGTGTATTAATATATGTACCTATAATTGTATGTCTATGTAAGTAGTGTGAGCTCAGGTTGTTTGGCTTTTTCCCCCGACTTTAAACAGGCCGAATAAACGTTCTTGTTTTCTCATATCGGTAAAAGTCTAGGTGCGCTTCGGTTTGCACTTATAAGAATGCACTTGTAGTTTTTTCATTTTTAACAGCCATATGTGTTTGTACATGATCGTGTACACCGCTTTTACTGTAAGCTATTTACTGTAAGCCGCAATGCATGCATTGATATGCAATTGTTAGTTATGCATCACGGTTTTGTGTACACGTTTTATTACTGCGAAACAAAATAAATACACGATTTTGGTACTTGAAAACACTATGAGTTTTGCATAATATACTTCTACACCGCGTTAAAACAATATTATTATGGAGCTGAGAGTCTTAAAATAAATGCAAGTGTATAATGTTGTTGTACATCAATACGAAGTCGAATTCTTATGTTTTCGTAGTGAACTTTTAATACAAACTGAATTGATTGTTCTTATAGAATTCTGTACTTACAACCGAGTACTATATTTTATCGTTAGTCTATAAGACTTTGAACAGTGAGAACACATTGATTTGATGGTGTATGATAAGTTTTAAAAAAAATTATTCATTCGTATTTTGATACATATTATTATAGAAATACTCGACAATCCATTCTTACTGTTTTTATGAAGTCAGTTTTATTTTATAATATATGTTGGAGTAAATGCATAAATCAATAAAAACTATTCAACTTAATTATACAATATGTCTATTTTATTAAATAATATATTTAATAATATAATTTTTTTAAAAAACAATGGTTTTAAAAAAAAAAAATTCTGGAAAATCATTTTATGTTTGTTTGTGACATTTGAAATATGTCTTGATTTGAATGTATTTTATTTGTTTAGAATTAAATACGATTATGGTAAAAACTGATAATAATATTATAATATTATATAATAATATAATAATATATATATTACATATTTATTTCTGAATCTCATTTAGGCGTTAACGTTTTCCGTTAGATTAAAGACCGATTATGCTGGAAAAACACTAGCGAACAGTTACTAATGGTGGATGAGCAATAAGTTTGACCGTTTAACGCGTTACAATATTTTAATATTAAATTAAAGAAAAATGTTCTGCGTGGATGAAAGGATTTATTTTCAAGAAAATTGTAATAGTTTTTTGTTAAGAAATAGTAGATGGTGATAACGATGATTGTTAATTGTTATCCATTATCCAAAAAGCTATAATTGTCGTTATTATATGTGATTATTCTTAGTGAAGCCCACATATATATGTATGTTAATTAATAGTTGCATTTGGTCAATACTCATTAGGGTATATTCATTTATCCATAATATTTATATATTAGGGTATATTCATGGAAAATAAGGAAAACGTATGGGTACCTATCCAATAATATTAATTTGAATTAAACATTTTCATTATTGAATATTGTTGTGGCAGTTCTCCAGGTGATATGCAGCAAAATCCCCATGTCTCCGAAGTATTCAAAATATTAATTAAATAATAAACAAAATAAAAAATAGTAAATAACTGAAGTGTTCATCTAAGATAGATAAATAGATAATTAATATTTTTATCTAGATTTCTATTTTGATAAATGTATCTAAGATAAGTATCAATATTGTTAATAAGGCCAATATAATACTTTTTTTGTTGTTTCATAATTGATGTAATTTAAAACAAATCAAAAATATATACTATATATATATAGTTTCAAACATAAACGTAATACAATCATTTTATCTAAATACTTGTTAACCTAGAATCTAAAAGCTCAGTTATTTATTTTATTTAGTTACATTTTACAAAGTGTTTACCCACATTTGTACAAAAATATTTTCAATTGTCTATAAACATGATTTTTTATGTAAGATATCCATATAACAATGATTTTCTATAAGGTCAATGTACAAATACATAATAAGATACGCACGAGTTTATTTGTATAAAAAATGATGACTATGTAATAGACATTTTTTCTAATATAACGTTTTTCTATATAGTAATAAAGTTAAATTGTTTGTTCACATTACTTTTTTTTTATTGAAATTTGCTTATTTTATAGGATTATAATTTTAATTATACAAGAGAACGATTAATATAACTATGTTTTAATTATATATTTAAGTAAAAATAAGGTGATATTTAAAATAACTATTGTTTCACTCATCTTTGTACCGATAAATGTGTTTAGTTTTTGTTTAATTGATTTTATTATTTACATGGTAGGTACGTGTATTATTAAAGCATTTCTCAATGAATAGATATAAAGTTCAATATTTAATTATCAATACATCATAATAAAATTTATTTGGAATTATCTTTAATTATTTACGTATTTTTCTGATCACACATTTTAATATTTTGTTTTTGATCGTTTGAAAGTTTAAAATTTATATTTAAAAAAACATATTTTATTTTAGTTGTATTTCTACTAAATTATTGATTTTAATGTTTTATTAACTTTAATGAAGTATAATTATACCCATTATCATTAGTTTAATAATAATATATTTTTACCTGTTCACAATCGATGATAATATTTTAGAAAACTCTTATGTTATACCAAAAATACAATTGTAATAATTACATTTACAAGGCAAAATAAAAAAGAACCGGATGGGCCTCGCTCTGCTGTACAGTTGGGGGTGGAGTGCATCTCGTTTATAGGATAGGTCATTATTACAATGGATTTGTTAAATTTGAATGCAATGATAGATATCATTGTATACGAATAACGATTCTGAACGGAGTTAATATGTTTGTCTAGGATATAATACATTGTTATTTATAAATATTGTAAAAAGTATATTTTATTTTGAAACGATAAATATATTTTTCAATTAGGATGGGTTAGCAGTTGCATACAGCGACATAGTTTGTCAGTCTAGAATATTATACATTATATTATATTTTACATGTAATTTTATGTCAATATTCGCTGTTCAAACGCTTATAAAAAAAAATTGTGCTTATGAATTTTAATAATTTTTGAATGACATTAAGAACTTCTTCTGTGGAATCTTCTATTAAATTTTCAAGTATTTTGTACGAGCCAAATTTTTTTATCACTGATTATAAAAAAAAAATGTAAAAAAATCGAATATTTTAAATGCCTATAAATGGCTTAAAAATCAATATAATATTTTAAAAAAATATGACATATAGGAAATGCCAATCTTAATAGCTGGTAAAAATTTCAAAAATCTGCGACTTATACTTTTTGAATTATAACAAATATTTAAAATCGTTTGAGAATAAATCACTATTTTATGCAATTTCGTAAATATTTTAATTTCAAACAGTCATAAAATTTTTTCCTCTAATTCCGGTAGAAATTTTTTTAATGATTTTTGAAGAGTAGCTTATAGATAACCTAGTGTTAAAATTTTGAACCTTAAGTATGAACAGAAAAAATTTTATGAATTTTTATCTACAAAATAACTTGCAAATTATCGTGATTTTTATACATTTTATACAAATTTGAGTAAACCGATCACCGATATTTTTTAGTTATGATAAGTTTAACTTATTATAAACCTTGTATTAAATTTTTAAGAGTTTTCGGTCAACCAATTAAATTTATAGATTTTTAAAAACAAAAATTTTACAAAAATCGAAAATTTAAATTGTCTATAAATAAGTCAAAATAAGTCAAAATACTTTGACAACTTAACCATGTATAGAGAACGCCAATATAAAGATTTGGTGAATATTTCAAGTTATTACGATTTTTGGTTTTTGAGTTAGAGCATTTAAAAAAAATGTTATTTGTAAAAATGTGATTTTGAGTAAAATTTCCCGTTTTTTCGTAATTTTTTTTATCGTTTTTTTCGATTTTTTTAAATAGTATTGAAAAAGTTGGATTTTTGACTTGCCAAAGTACTATCTACATTCACTTTCCTTTCAGAAAAGTTGCTGTTTAAGCAAATCGTAGCATTTTTACTACCAAAAAAGGTGTCGTCTAAAAAAAAATAAAAAAAAAACACACATCATTGTAAAACCAATAGATTCCATCACTCCGTTCAGAATCTAAAAAATAAAAAAATAATTACATTAATTTAAGATTGAAATTCACGTAACTTACATCATAAGAACTTTTAACTTACATGAAATATTTTATTCTTATATATATCTCTTTGTTAAAAAAGTTCCATGTTCTACAACTTAGAATTACTTATTATTAGTGTTGGCCAACGATATAATTTTCAATATCGATATCGTATTTTTTTCCCCGATATCATACTGCGATATCGGAAAAATACCGATATTGATATCGAAGCATATTAAAAGTATAGAATACATATTATGAGTGTAAATTAATTAACAATTATAAATTATTTTGTACAAACTACAAGATATATATAAGATGTTTATTTACAGATATAATATAATAAAATAAGATAAAATATAATTTTATTTTATACTGTTTACTCAGTTTAGTGAATAATGATCTGTAAAATTTCGAGCTCCGATCAATCACACCGATATCGCGATATTTTCGATAATTATTTTTAGATATCGATATCGAAATTGTTAAGAAAATACCCACGATATTGATATCGTATCGAATTATTGATATCATTGGCCAACACTACTTATTATACCTTATAATTTCTAATATTTATTTTGCTTTGTGTTTTATGTGTGCAAGAGCTTATATCGTATAAATATATACCTACAACGTATCTTATTATTTTAGCAGATATCAGAACGCTTGTCTTCGGATTTTCTAAAAATATATAAAGGAACATTTTCGATTTAAGAAGCCCAGCTCTATTTAAATATTTATATTTATAACTTTGGTTGACTTTAAGATATGTTGTTTAATAATAAGTATCTCTTATAATATTTACGTACTACATAACAGTATAAGTGAAACTATAATAAATAGGAATTCTAGAAGAGCCATATATGTATTTACTGAAAATCAGTTTATAGTTAAAATAAATATTTTAGCATTTGTATAAAATGTAGTATTTGTCAACTATTTGATGGAATCACAAAAAACAATTAATTTTTCATCCAAGAAGATATAAAAACAGACATGTTTTACTGACATAAACTAAAATACAATTTATTCCCCTCCTATAATAAAATTAAATGTACGTAGGGCATTCATAAGTTTACGAAAAATAAAAAAAAAATCATAATCACATCTCGTACTTCCACCTAAGTAAGAGCACTGCATTTTTATTATCTCCGGAAGTCTAGTTTCCTAGATCCGTTACTGAACGTACGTAAAAGCGTACAGAAAAATTTTCATAGTTGTAAAAACTGATTCGATCATCAACGTCATCATTATTTGTACAATAATAGTTAGTACAAAAAAAAAAAGAACCGGATGGGCGTCGTTCTGCTGTACACTTGGGGGGTGGAGTGCGACTCTTCATAGGATAGTATAAGTATTTTGTACGAGCCAAATTTTTTTTATCACCGATTATAAAAAAAAAGTGTAAAAAAATCGAATATTTTAAATGCCTATAAGTGGCTTAAAAATCAATATA
This sequence comes from Sipha maydis, assembly GCA_034509805.1. Taxonomy (NCBI): domain Eukaryota; kingdom Metazoa; phylum Arthropoda; class Insecta; order Hemiptera; family Aphididae; genus Sipha; species Sipha maydis. The sequence goes on along the minus strand of JASXSY010000707.1, from coordinate 35,129 downwards.
ATATTTTGAAAAAAATATGACATAAAGGAAATACCAATCTTAACAGCTGATAGAAATTTCAAAAATCTGCGACTTATACTTTTTGAATTATAACAAATATTTAAAATCGTTTGAGAATAAATCACTATTTTATGCAATTTCGTAAATATTTTAATTTCAAACAGTCATAAAATTTTTTCCTCTGATTCCGGTAGAAATTTTTTTAAAGATTTTTGAAGAGTAGCTTATAGATAACCTAGTGTTAAAATTTTGACAGAAAAAATTTTATGAATTTTTATTTACAAAATAACTTGCAAATTATCGTGATTTTTACATATTTCGTATAAATTGGAACTTTGAGCACTTATAAAAAAAAATTGTGACTTACGATTTTAGATTTTTTTTTATCAGTTAAGGAACAACTTATAAGAAACCTTGTATTAAATTTTCAAGATTTTCTGGGCAGCCAACAAAATTTTATCGTTGTTTAAAAAAAAATACTTAAAAAAATTGAAAATTTCAATTGTCTATAAATAGCTCAATAAAAGTCAAAATACTTTGAAAATTTAATGGTGTATAGAGAACGCTAATTTGAACATTTGGTGAAAATTTCAAGTATTTACATGGATTAGTTTTTGAGTTATAGCAAAATAAAAAATTTGATTATGTCGAAAACTGGTTTTGCGTAAAAACTCCCGTTTTTCCCAACATTTTTTAGGGTTTTTCCTATTATTGAAAATTTTTTACTTTTGACCCCCCAAAGTACCAAATAGATTCACTTTCCTTTCAGAAAAGTTGCTACATAAGGCAATCGAAGCATTTTTACTGCCCCAAATCGTGTCGACACAAAAAAAAAAAAAAAAACACACATCATTGTAAAATCAATACATTCTTCACTCCGTTCAGAATCTAAAAAAAAAAAAAAAAAAAAAAACACACATCATTGTAAAATCAATACATTCTTCACTCCGTTCAGAATCTAAAAAAAAAAAAAAAAAACACACATCATTGTAAAATCAATACATTCTTCACTCCGTCAGAATCTAAAAAATTTATTAATATTTCAAGTTGTATCTATGTCATTGTTTATTTAGGTATTTTATGATCAAGGCTATACTACATAGTACAGAGGTGTTATGAAAGAAATGCGTTTTTACGTGATTTTTTAGTATCAACAAATAGCCATTAAGTTTTAATGATGATATTCATCGAATATTTTAAACAATTAAAATAAAATACAATTAATTATTTCGAAGAAAAAAAAATTGTAGATTTATTGTAACAGTATGTAGGCAATGGCTTTTACCCAATAAAGCAAAAGATGATATTAATAATCATAAAAATATTATTATTTTTAGTGTACTTTTAAATTAAATTTTTATGTTTCAATTTAGAATTTTAGACTTAAAAAATTAAATAACTTTTGAATCATAACTGTAATGAACGATAACAAATTAAAAAATCTAAGAGTATCGCATTGACTACTATTTTACTTCTCACACAATCAGTTTGACGTGTTTTTATTCCAAGAAAAAGACGAACAACATTAATTGTTCTAAAAATAAATCATACCTATTTCACATAGTTAAAATTTAACCAATTTGTATATATAATAAGATTACACCTTTTGATATAAAACATTGCCGTTATCAATGCAAATCTTTCCAATAATAAAATTAATTATAATGATCAAATAATATTTTAAGCTATGTAAATATTTAATAATCCTAATATCGAAATTCCATTCATTATAATGAGAGTAATATTATTACACAATTTAAAAGTTCATCAAGTAATCAAGTAGATATGATATTGTATTATGCTGATGGTTGAGATATTTTAGTTATCAATGTCCAACATATTACTAATCATACATTAGTTTTGTTGACTTTTGGTAAGATTTTGTCTTGTCGATTTGGGTGCATTATAATTGCGTATGGACCTTTTTCACTATTCCAATTGGCGTACGTTCTACCTACATAGTAAAACGTTACTGTTGTTTGGCAACCGTGAACATTTGTAATAACTTATTTTAGGGAATTATTGCTCTTATTTGATGGTTCCATAAACGTTACTGTGGTTATTATTCCCAGACGTATACTTTTCGATAGCTTATAAACACTAAAATAAATCCATATTATTTTATCGGATTTCCAGGTGTCTCGCTCTTTAGCATCGTTTTACTAGTATACGACCAACCAGTGGCGTAGATACATTTTTTTCCTGGGGAGTTTTTAATACCTTTATTTTCGACGTTCGTAATATTCTTAGTATATCTTAATACGAGTTCCTATATAATAATATTACATTTATAATGGTATTATCATCATATCCCGTATTTAATGAAAATTATTTTGTTACTAAATTTTTATTATATACTATAATTATAGTAAAATTAAAATATCATTTTACTGTAATGTATAGGTAGGTACATTATAATTAGATACCTAAACAAAAAAATCTGGGGGGAAACCCCTTACATCCCCCCCCTAACTACGCCACTGCGACCAACTGTCGATAAGTTCTGATATTAGTTTCAGTGAGTAAGAGTGTGATAGTATTGTGGTATTTATTAATATCTTATTTAATCATGATAAATTCATAAAAAATTATATCAAAACACGGGAAAGAATTAGCTATGGTTACTTCACATAAATCTCGTTTAACAAGACAAAGCAAAGATGGATTGTTAAAATGGTTATGTTCTAACAAAAGTAGTAATGCCAACATTTTAACCGTATATGTTCATGTATAATAAATCTCCAATTTTAATTTAAAACTCATGATATACCTGAGGGCATTGAAGAGCCTTACTCCTCATACCATTCATGCGCTGTAAACCAATCACATTTGTTTATTGTGCATATGATAGAGATTGTAAATATTCCATTTTAAATAAAAAATTAAACAAAAATAAAACTTATAATTTATATTTTTATTGTATTCTGCAATTTTTAATTCTTCATATTTTAATTGACTATAAAATTATTGTTATTTTGTGAATTATAAATTTGACGTATTAATTAAAATACTACTCTTTACATAATAAGCGACAACAATCTGAATTACAAATATAATATTGGTAAACATACGCGTCAAAAAATATAGTAAAATAAAACAATTTTAATTGTAGTACATGTTGGAAACGCTGCACCCATTTTCTTACGCAATCGTGCTACAAAATAGGACTATCGTATTCAACCGTATATCACCGGTTAAATTACCTGAATGTTTAAAAGATTATTTGTGCAAAACGTCATGTATTTGTCAATATGCTGATCATTTTTTCACTTCGCTTCCTAGATCAAAGCTGAATTCTATACTATAACCACTTATTTTATTTCATAAATTAAAGAAAAAAAAAATATATATATAAAATATTTTTGATATTACGGACTAATGGACTATACGGTTAAAAGTTACTTAAAATAAAATATTTCCTAAGAAATTAAATTATATTATTTATCCACTGAATAGTTAATCAATAATTTATTCTTTAACCAATATTAAATGAATGCTATTAAGTACTTTAAATGTGATTTTAGTTAGTTAATAATGTGAAATGTATTGTGGAACTATTCATAAAACTATAATATAAGTAACTACAAAGACTTCCAGGAAGTATACACTGACGGTTCAAAAACTCACGAAGGTGTAGGATTCTCGTTATATTCCCAAATAAAAAAATTATACACAAACTACCTTCGGATTGCTCCATATTCACAGCCGAAGCTATAGCCATCCTTATGGCTATTGAGGCTATATTACAAGAAGCTCATTCGAAATTCATCATTCTCAGCGATTCATTGAGCACTATAAGAAGTCTGCAGAATTGTTTCAATCCCGGTGATATTGCATCCAAAATTCTGAACAACCTCAATCTAGCTTCCGGTCTGGGTATAAATATCGTTATCATGTGGATACCCGGACACTCGGGTATAATAGGCAATGAAATAGCCGATGAACATGCCTCAATTGCCATCAATAACAAAGATACCGTCTTAATTAATAAAATGTCATTCGACGACGCGAAAAAACTCATAAATGAACGTACAAAATATAAATGGCAAAAAATCTGGAACATACAAAACACAAAATTAAATGAAATAAAAAGAGACATACATCGTTGGATTAATCCTAACCTCAACCGTAAAGAAGATACGGTTCTCAATAGACTCCGTTCTGGTCACACCAGAATTACTCACGGCTTCCTGATGGCGAGAGAGGAACCCCCCATCTGTCAAACCTGCGGAACCTTGTTAACAGTCAAACACCTAATAGCCGACTGTTTAAGGTTCAACCAAGAACGGGCCGAGCACAAGATATCCTACAACCTAGACGCTGCACTTGGACTCAACCAAAAAAAAAATCTTGACCTAATTAAGTTTCTGAAACAAACTAAACTTTTCAATCTTATATAAAAAAAAATTACTATTATTAGCACTTATTTAGTATTATAAGCTTATTTGTAACTAATGGCCTTTGTTGTCGATGTTATTCTTTGCGATCAATAAAAAAAAAAAAAAAAACTATAATAATAAATACAATAATAAATAATATTTCTTTTTTATTTTAATTAAAAATTAAATATTTATAATCTGTATTATTTTTATTTATTTTTGATAAACAGTAGGGTAGATACACGTCAATTGGTCGTAAACAATTTACCGCAAATTATTGATCGCAATTGCAATTTACCGCACGGCTATTGATCGAAAAATAACATTTTCAGGAATAATTTTTAATTTGAATACATATTTAATTTTAATAAATTTGGCACAACCCTGGTTACATAATATATATTATATGGTTAAATATATATTTTTACATCTTAGATTAAAAATGTTTAAAAAATGTTGTTAGATATATAAAAATGAAATCTTGATAAATAAGCATATACTTATTTTTTTCACTTAATACGTACTCTAAAGCCATGTTCTATGTACAGTACGTTCAGCTACACGATGTCATACCGATTGACGATTTTGTCAGTACTGATGTATTATCGTAGCGTTTCATGGTGATCTATAGTATAGATCAGGCGTGCCCAACCTTTTTCAACTGGTGGGCCACATTAAAAATGTATATTCATATGCTTCACAGGTTTTTTTTTTTGTTCATTTCGATAAAATATAGACTAGTCATATTTTATCGGATATAATATTATATTTGTTTACCTATACTTAAATATATTTAATTATTTATTTATTTGTAGTCTATTACACTAATTTATTTCTATTAATATTCTAAAATCCCATGCATTTTTTTTTATACATAAAAAAATAAAAATTGTAATATATTTTATATTCTTAAAAACTTTATAAAATACATTTTTTATAAGTAATAATTTTTTTTTACACCTATATAAATTTCTAATTTTTATAAAATGGTCACGGGCCGGTTGGAACACCTTTGCGGGCCGGATCCGGATCCGTTGGGCACGCCTGGTATAGATTCTATATGACTATCGGATTATTAGAGAACAATACCGACTGATAAAATTGGGTACGACTATAATGTTAGATAAGATTCGATCGTTAACGACCGAATAATGTTATGAAAAAATACTATTCGCTTTAAAATTACCCTGAAATAACCCAAGTTTGCGATAAATTATCGCATATGTGAGGTAAATTGTAATTGCGATAAATTGTTTGCGGTCAATTATCATGCGATCAATTGCTTACGATGAATTGACAGTACACTCAGTAGGGTTTGGTACCAAAATATAACTTAAAATATACTATATGGTACTTTAAACCATATTTTATTTGACGAAAACCGGGACAATTTTTTTTTCTCGATGACAACTTTTTATTAATCTTATTACTATACAGACACAATTATTAATAATACATATTAAATAATTTATTACAAACATATATTTGTATATTAATTATTTACTACTATAACGTCACCTTCCACGATAGAAAGTCTGAAATGAACATTGTTATAATATACTATAAACTTTATAGCATGACTACTCTACGTTAAAATATTTTACTACTGTGATTAGCTCATTACAACTGACAAAATATTGAATAATGATCGATTCCTTTAGCGATAACTACAACTATCATGTGGAAACGAAAATACGAAAAACGTATTCGACAAAAAAAATAACATAATAACGTAATAAGTCACTTAGTCGGGAGAATAAATAAAAACAGTTTTCGTCAGTCAATTATTCAACATTTTATTTTATTATGATATTATTATTATGGTTTTTTTGAACTAGAGTTAAATAAAATACAATCATACATTTTTAAAGAATTATTCCGGGATAATTGGCTGTCCCGAAACAAATCATCGAGACACCGGGACGCCATTCTCAAAATCGGTACTGCCCCAGCCAAACCGAGACGTATGGCAACCCTAGTAAACAGTAAGCTTAAGAATATAATACGAAGCAACATGGAGTTGTTACACCCCACTGGAAATCTTCTCAATAAAAAATATTTTATATTTTTTTTATAGTTTTGTACTAACATGGTATTATTATAAATTACATAGCTATACTGTGAATTATTATTATTTTAGAAGAAATATTTATACATTGGGAACGTTTTGATCTTGAATTTTTCAAAAATTAATAAAAGTATTATTTTTAAAATAAAATCTGGTTTTGAGAAATATGGTAAACTTGAAAAACCATATTTCATTGTCTTAGACACGTTCAGTTTAAGAGTACGTCACGTTTTACTCCCAAATCCTAACCGATTATGTTTGATCAGTTTTTATTTATTTTACATTGGTATCACCACGAGGACACGTATATGATTGCTTATATAAATAGAGACCCGGTTTTGAATATTGACACTTTGAATATCCAGCGTACACAACAGTAAAAAGAAAATTACTAAAATTTGAAAATTATGAAAACTTGGTATACATTATTCATTATGATGTTTGCAATCAATCAGGTAAATATTTATTAAAATAATTTTTTAAAAGTAATAAAATATTAAAATTAAACTATAAATATTTAACTTAATGTTCTGAAGGTACATACAATTCATTTACAGTAATTCACAAATCACCAATGGCATACTTATTTACCATTATATTGACTTTACATTTTATCAAATATTAAAAAAATAGCATTCAAATGCATTAATCAGAAATATTAAAAATTTAAATTAAACATTCGCATTTATGCTGGTAAATAATATAAATGTTTAATATTTTAGGCTGCTGTAACAATTTAATAATTAAATTAGTAATTTTATAACTTCAAAAATTAACATTTCATACATTTTAAACTATTATTGATATAATATAATATTCAAAACTAAATTGACAATGAGGATGAGGTTAATTTGGCAATGATTTTGATTCTAATTTTTCTTATTGTAAAATAATGTCTAAGCACTGAGACCTTAATTTATAATTTTATAATACTATTATAACTATTTTTGAGCGGAAATGGAAAAATATACAGTACCCATTCGATTTGCCTTAGTAACATATTTATTCTAAATTAACAGTAGTTTTAAAACACTGATGTGATTTTTATTCTAGTGAATTTGGAATAACATCAAAATGAATAAAATAACGTTCATACTATTTTGAATAAATATGTTCTTAATTACAAAAATTATTTATATATAATATATAAATTGAAAAAATTTATAGACTAAAGGTTATTTTAAAAAAATATTCTTAATACGACTAGATCCCTATTATAAATTAAACTATTAATTTGAATATGATCTTTTAAAATAATACATTAATTAATTGACTACTTCATTTATGAGAAATAAGATATGTATCTGTCTTTGGATTTAATCTTTTTTTTATTCAAACTTATTTTTTAGATAAAAAGTGGATCGATTGCAATAGAACCCAGCAGTTGTGAAACAAAACGCCTGGTCCGTCGTCAGGTACTTCTAACGTATCCACTTGGTACAATGTTGACAATTAATGGAAACTGTATATGTGGTGGAACGAATGAAACTATAGTCGAATATATTCCATTCCATAAAGATAATACAGATAGTTTTAAATCAAATAAAACAGAGTCTGAACTTGATAATTGCGCAATCGGCAATCATGTTCCTGCTGTTTACTTAACAAACTTTCAAATATTTAATTTTGTAAACATGAGACGTGAGGACATGTATAGTAATAGCAGTGAAAAATCGAATCTATCAAATCATAATGAGGAAAATTTACCGTATACAAATTCAGAACCAAATGAAAACCATTTAAACATTTCGTGTCCCCCAAATGTCACAATGAAAAGCATCATCGACATGGGCACTTTTTCAAAGAATATAGAACCTAAGTTACAGCAAAGAACACCAACAGAAAGAAATTTGACTCCAGGGCTTATAGGTATTAAGCACGATTGGAACATGTTCACTAATAGTTCAACAGTCAAAAATGATACACACGTTCTTATGCCGTCGACTTTGGAAAATAATAATTCGTGCAACAATTATAATTCTGTAAATATTTACACCAATGAAACAGTTAATTATGTAACAACCCCATCATATAATACTCACCATAGTATACTTGGTAATAAATATGCAACATTAACACAAAGGAGCTCTGAGAACTTACCTGACTTATGTATCGACGACCGAAATGTTGTTGGTATGGTTCTTACCACTACACCAAAAAATCATATAGAAGTTACAAAAAAAGTAACTGAAATAGCAACAAATAATCAGCATATTAAACCGCAAAATAAATCTTCCAAAAATTGTATTTTTAATCATCATACGAACAGACATTTTTTGATAAGATTTCATTGATTACATTTTTTTTTTTTAATTGTGTTATTTACTTAACCATAATAAAATATTACTTATAGACTTAATACATATAAGATATAATATAATTTTTATAGTTAATGAAATCGCGTCAATTATATTAATGTAATTTGATATTTTATATCTAACGAATATTAATTTTATTTAATATAACCCAAAAATTAGGAAGAAAATAATTATTGTACTATTATATTAAATGTATTCTACGGAGATTATGAATTATATACTTATATCATTTATGTATAATTATTATTTATTTTTTTAAGTAACACGTAGATATACATATCATTATTTGAATAGGTAGAAGGGACGCTGTAGAATGAAGAACAAAAAAAAAAAAAAAACGATTAGTCTCTATTACTTGAATTAAGTTGTACAAAGCCATTTTTGATATTATTATAATATTAGCATCTATATTAGTGGTGCACAACCTGAGAGTCCCAAGTTTTATTAGGGAGTCGCCAATAAATTAACACAAAATAAAAAAAATCATACAATATACATATTTTTTTATACTTATATGAAGGTTGTAAAATACTTTTTTTATTACTTTTACATTTATATTTTAGATTTTATAAAACTCTAATTTTGATTTTCTTTTTATGTTTTTGATTAATTAAATTAAAAAAAAAATTGAAATTGCCTAAAACTGACATTTAATTGATATAAATACAATTTTTGTATACATTAAGTAAGTATATATAATAAACTTACATAATATTGGTTGAAAGAGGGGTCAACACAGCGAGATAAATTATTTTGAGTGCCGTAAATCAAAAAAGGTTAAGCGTTTCTGATCTATATAACTCACAACCGGCGAACTTTTATAAGTTACAGTAAACATGAGTTGTGTTTACTATTGGAATTGCGATCAATTGAAATAACATTCTATGTGTAACATTTTATATTATTTATTAATTCCAATAGTGATAAAATCCAGTTTGTTATAAATCTCCACCAACCTCATAAAACATGTTTTTCTAAATTAATATAAATTTCAATGCATATTTAAAAAAATTGTACGTAATATAATGAATTAATTATATTATTGATTTTTGTAATTTATATTTAAATGAATAATTAATAAATCATCGAATACAATAATTTAAAACTGATATAAAATAGTATTATAATAATAAATAAATTATTAAATAAATGTCAGTATTAATAAAAATAACTTAAAGAGAAAATTTTTTTTTAGTCGATTATATGTGTGAATTAGTGTGATAACCCAATATACCGTAATGGTTTTTGTACTACTGTGCATATTTACAGAATATTTTTATATTTGTTATAATGTATTATGTTATCTTAAATATTTGAATTAACTGCATGCAGTGTATAATAGAATAATAATTGGCGTGGAAAGTGTGAAGACTATTTTTAAGTAATACTGGATTTCGTATTATGGTAAAATATTATAACTCTCATTTCAAATTTGGTACACCATACACGTTAAAGGACAATAAAAGATAAGATTTAATAAGCCGAGATGAAAATAATTACAGGTGTTGAAACTTGTTGATGCTGGAGATGTGTACTACAAACATTTCTAAGAAAATTACCAGGCATTTAAGAAGTATTATTCTTCAAAAGACAAATATTTTTAGGTCTATATACCTATATTGAAAAATAATGAAAACAGCAAGAAACAAATAGAACAGTTAAGTAAAAGTAACAATTATTTGAAAGAAAAATCGAAGAAACTATAAGATTAAAAAGACACAGAGAACTCTAAAAAGCACAAGTTATGACGGACTTCAGAAAAAGTCCGTACAAGAAATTGAGGAAAGTTAATCACGGATTTAGAAAATGTAAGTAACAAATTTGTTAAATAATTGTATGAATCGAGGTGAAAATTTTTTTTTTTTGGAATCAGAATCACAAATTAATAAAATAATTACAATTAATAAATTATTTCATTTTCTATATATGTACCTAATTTTTTCTTTGTTTTTATTTTTTTTACAATGACAATAAGTTTTATACTATGAAATGTTTTTTCGGCTATTTTATTTCAAAATTTTTTAATTTTACTTAACTTACTAAAAGACATTCTAGACAAAAGTTCGACGAAAAAAAATTTTAATAGTAATAAAAATAATCATTATTTAAAATTAATTAAGTCTATCTTGCCTTAATACTCAGTATAAAAGAATTAGCATACGAATACGTATATTTATATTATAATAAGTGATAACGCGCAGAAGAATAAAATATATTTATATATGTATATAAGATGATTAACCCAGATACATGTCTGTTGTGTTAGTTTATAATTATTTTTGATGGTTGTTTTTATTATTCATCTGATGACGACTTTTTCTAATTCTGTGAGTTGTGTTTCTCGCCACTATTTGATCGGCCGATTGCTATTATTTTTCAAGACGTATGAGTCTTGCCTCTCTGGTACTCTGATAATGGAAGTTAGTTTTTATGGTGGTGTTAAAATAAAATAGTAATCATAAAATGAAAATCTAGCAAAAAAATACATATACGTTTTTAAACGTATTTGGTAGTACAATTTATTGTTACCGAAGTAATAATAAAAGTGCCAATAAATTAACTCCACCGCAATCTGTTGGAAATTAATAAGATTTTCACATAATTACAACCCTTCGTCCTGTAACAAACGTTTAGTTTGAAATATTAATCGAGATATAAACAATTCTATAATATAATTTGGACAAAATCACACTTATAGAGTATAATATTATCAAAATCGGTTTTGTAGTTTTGTTTTCAAAGAAATTGTACCATATCTATTTAATTTAACTAATTTTTTAATTAAAACTTAATTATTTTATTTATATTATTTTGTCTAATACTACCATACTTCCCGTGATATTTTGTTTACTTTTGATGTCTGTCATAGTGATATGTAATGACAATAAGTAAATGATAGTGTAAGCCAATAAAAATTATCGATGTTTGATTATTATTGTTAAATGATTAATCTTATTTTTAATCTGGGTTCAAAAACGAGAACGACCACCATTATTTTTCATTTTAATAAAGCAGTATCGTGATATTGTTCTTATATTAAATCACTTGTAACTTCTCCAATTATTTGTGATTTGCACATCATGAAATCAAACAAATCTTCTCTAATAAAGTTATCATTTGGTCTTCAACTTTTGTTAGGATGTCATTATGAATGATATCATTCTCTAACAACCCTCTTACCTCGCATGTTTCTTGAAATATTGAAAATTTCTGATTTTTGAGCTTTTTGAGATTTTTGAAAGTGGTTAGTTACGCATATGGTGAAAAACCATTCTCAAACAAAATCATTTTATGTTCTAACATGGACCATGTAAACTCAACCTAAGACATCAACAAATTTGACATCAGCCCAATTTTGAACGGAAACTCTTTAATTTTGGCATTTTCATTTACTTCCTGTTGTATTTCAATTGTAATACTCTCAGTACCTTAATATACAGAAAAGTTCTTGTCAGTTTATCTCTTGTACAGAGATAAAAAAAAGCGGTAAGTGTCGTTTTGAGGAGAAGGTAATCGCTCTTACAAATTATTTTCAATAACATAAACTTGTTTACCATTTTCTAGGTGTACACTGAGATACTGAATTATGAGGCTCTTATTTTGTTTTTTGAATTATAATTGCAACAATAAAACAAGAACCATCCATTCGGGCTTTATTAGATTTACTGATGCGTTTTTTTCCTTTTTTCACGCACAAGTTAGCCTAAATCCTTCTCCGAGGTCTAATCTATCTCTGTACTAATAATTGTAATTCTTAATTAAGTTCATCGGTAGAATTATAATAGCTCGGATTCAATTTTAGATTCTTAAATATATTTTCTAACTACAAAATGAGTAGCAAACGACCCGACATTTTAATTTTGTTTTTTAATTTAATTACCTAAAAATAATACCTAACTTATTGAAGTATACATTTTCAATAGCTATATTGTTTAAAAGTTTAATTTAACACAGTTAACACTATGGTATTAAAATACAATATTATTAACATAGATTTATTTTAAAATTTTAACTATTTGTATTGTATTTTCCTTAAACATTTGATAGAATTTTAAATAGTGTTTACTAATTTATAATAAACTAATTTGATAAAACATAACTTTTAATTGTGATTATAGTAGTGTTTTATAATAATATATCGATCTCAATCGAAAACAAATGTGCTCAATTGTTCGATGGTCTTTGTTTCGAATCAAAACGAACCGTATTGCATAAATACCGAGTCATTGTATATAGCTATAGAGCTATACAGTGAAACCTAGTGCACGGCCACACGGACTCCTAATGGGAGGTTAGCTCCCGTGACTTGCGTTCGTATGATGGTTTCTGTTTGTTATAATATCGGACACTGAAGAGATGGAGAGCAAGAATTATATTTAACATTTTTTTTTTTGTTTTTTTTTCATTATCCATCGTTTGGAAGCATAAAGATAAACTAATTATTATTGACCAATTTTGTTATTAAATATTGTACAATAAGTATTAAGTACGGTATGTTCAAAAATAAGTGGTGAATTATAAGACTGTGACCGGTGTTTAATGTCCAATATGTCCTCTATTAACCCTTAAAGATTTAACTGATTTTACAGGGATTTGTTTTATGTCAGAAGACTCAAAAATGTCGTCTAATAAAAAAGTTTCCTTTTTTCAGAGAATTCCAATGTTCAATTGTTGTTATAATATTTTACTTAGATGGGATGAGGACATTTTGCATAGATCAATACCAATATAAGTATTCAAATAATTTTGGTCATAGTAATTTACACGGACATTTTTGATGATTCCGTATTTATTTTAGAGTTAAAAACATATTACCTCTGACTTCAAATATTATAATATAAAAATGCACTAGTATTAAGAATTATACGAATATTTCAATGATAATAAATTAATAAACACTTTGTAGTTTATATTTATAATAATAATTTTATCCAGGAGAGTAGCATATTAATATGAAGTAGTAATAGCCTTAATCAGTAAACAATTATTCTTTAATCAATCATAGTTATTTTGTACTGTTTATACAAATTTTGATGATTTTAATTTTTAAATTTGTTAATTTTAATTATTCGAATATTTTGAGTTATATCACTATTTTATACAAGGAAATTGGACTATAAAGTTCTCGATTTTGTTTTTTGTAATATAATTGTAATAGTATGTTCGTAACAATGCGCATTGTAGTTAATATTATTCGTAAATGTTATTTGTAAAGCAATATTCTATATTCTCACCTTTGTGGCTTTTTTTGCGGACGATAATTAAATTAACTGAACTATAAACTATTTATTTTAATTATAGTTATAGTAGTTATTTTAATTTAGTACTGCTATTTTTAGTCAAAAAATGATAAGTTGTAATCACCTAGAACGCCATGGTATTTAGAATGAAAACAGATGGAATATGTATCACTTTAATAAACAAAAGTAAGCTTTTGTAGCATAAAGAAAATGGTGTACTTTATTAGTATACTTAATTATACCTAAAACATTGTTCTCATTATAGCATTATAGTTTGAAACAATAGAAATATTATCCTGTTTATTGTAATTTTTAGTATATATATTTTCTTAAAAGCTATTGTATTGTGAATAATTAGCAATACTATCGGATAGGACCTGGAGCTTGGCATATTAATAATTTGTATTCGTTTTAGTTTTATTTTTAAGTAATATATTTGTTATATTGAACTTGTTTTATAAACGGTCGTTATTGTCCCTATAAGAGTAGAATCTGATTGTATTTTATTTCGATTTTTTGCCTACTGTATAACAACACTATAGCTTGCATATGTATGTGTTATTACGATTTTATATACTCGAGGAATTAGTATAAAAATCTCAATCTAAAGAGGTAAATCAAATTCGAATCTTTCATTATAACTTACTCATATTAGCTAATTAAATTGTTGATACTTATTGAACAGCATTTAAAATTGAAACGGTGTAGTATGTAGCTGTACAATAAAAGTGTAATACAAATTAGTCGCGCAATAGTAAAATAAATCGATATAAAACCTGAAAAAAAAACACGTTATACATTGGGATGGGTGTAAACAGAAAAAAAAACATTTATATATAGTTTACCATGATTCATTTTAAGAGGGTGCTTGTGTTGCAGTACCCGCACTGAACGTTAAATGCATTAATACTTTCATATTTCGGTTTAAACTGATTCTACAATACGATATTGATGTCAATCGAAAACATTAGCATTGCAATGAAAATCCATGGGCAAAATTTTAAAATACGCTAAAGCTTTACAATTACGATTAAGAGAGATGTGTGTACATCTTTTTTGTTTCTAACTTAAGTAGTTAATAATACACAACAATTTCGAAAAAACAAAATCATGTAGAAATACATAATAAGTACTTACATTTTAACTTTTCGTCGTTTGAAAATAAAACGCGCCGAAATTCGGGGAATGAATATATTGAAAATATTTAATTGGTTTTTCACAAGCTCATATTTCTATATTATTTACAAAAGTTTACGATGGTACAATTAATATTGCTAAATATACACTTGACGAGATTTGTTGAAAATATTTATGTACGTTTGTACAGCGCCATCCCTGGCCCATTCCCTGGCTAGGGAACAAGGACGTTGAAAATCATCCTCGCTTTGCGCCTTGAAAATTCTCAGATCATACGGACGAAATACACGGGCACGTATGCAACAGACGTGTATATAATATAATACGTTTTTAACAAATATTATTATTGTCATTATTATGTCTCCAGCGACATAAGGAATCTGTCTCTGGAAATCGTGTGAAATCGCCATTAACCGCCGATCGATACGATAATAATAATAATAATAATATTAATACGTAGCGGGGCAGTGCAGTAAAGTTGGGATAGCTGTAGCGTCTCGTTTCACGATGAAAACTCGCATCACTTTTCCGATTTAGGGCAAGGGTCGGCGGCGGCGGTCGGGTGTAATATTTTCGGATCGTCTGCGATAGCGGTTACGCCTATACCACGAAAACTCGGCCGACCAATAGTGGAGAACGGGCAACCGAGCTCGGACGACCGTGGCCGAACCCGGTAACACCGACGGAATTTTACGTGCGCGTCGCCGACGCCGCCGCTGCCGCCGGCTAGTGACTCCTACCGGTTAGTCGCGGCACAGCTGTTCTGTGCGTGTGTGCATCGAAAGCCGACCGTGCGAGTGTCGTGTATCCGCCGCACTTGTTCATGCGTTTGTTCGCTTATCGTTTTTAGACAACAGTTTTCGTTATCGTGATAACGTGTATTGTTTTCCCCCGAGTTCGATATCATTGTTTACGGTCGAGTGCTGTTTCCGATTAACGCGCGGGCGGACAACAATGCGCGCTTTCGAATGTGCTTGATTCGACCGCATACATCCGAGACGGTCACGTGTTGTTTATTGGTATGGAACCGGCGACCGAGAAGAAATGAAAGCCTTACCGGAGATAACGGTTTCCCAAGACAATGTAAGCACTGACGTCGCGATCGCCGAACGCGGCGCGGTAGTTAATCATGACGGAAGCGTGATCGAAATTAATTCGTCCGCGGAATCCGAGAACAATGAAGTGGCAGTAGTAGGCGACGAAAGGCGCATCGAAAATTTAGAGGACAGAAGAGAGGAGGAAGAAAACCGCGAGCGACGCAGCAAATCCAAGAAAAAGCACAAGAAACACCATCATAAGCACCATCACAATTCTTCTCATATACGGAAGAAGCGTAAGAAACGGAACAAAGAGGTAGAGGTGGGTCCAATATTTCTATGGGCCCATAAAAAGGAGTCTGAAATCGTGAAGGTGGTGTGCGAGGATTATGATCCACATAACCGCCTTAGACTGGTGAAGACCGGCGGTGTGTGGACATCGAAACCCAGGTCCAAAGTATTGGCAGCGGCCCAATCACGTTCCACCGTTTGTAAATACGAAAACGAATCACAAAAAGATACCGATGAAGAGTCAGTACAAGGGCTGGAAAAACGACCGAAAGAAAAGCCTGGGGAGAAGAAGCATGTGGATGTGAATGACAATTCCATCGAATTAATCGAGAATCCATTCGACTTCGTTGAGAATTCATTCAGTGAGGTGGAAGAGGAAGAAGACAGATCTCGAATCGATAAAGCGCTTAAAATGATTGACCAAGATCCTACGATCATGGAAGAAGTAAGAATTACTTTACCTGCCATCGAGACGGGTGCCATTAAGTTACCGGAGGGCACGACGATTCACCAGGTCAAGACTGAAGATACGAATAAGAGGCCCATTACCACAACCTCGCCGTTATCACCGCCACTGTCTCCGGTCAATAATTCCTTAGCTCAGTGCACGTATGGTGAGTTAACCATAACTGCACAGCAACAACTGCAAAACGAGCCGTTGAATCTGGAAACCACAGGTAAACGAACCGCATTAGAAACTCGATTACAGGAACCGCCATTTAAAAAGAAACGAGTTGTACAGCAACCACAACCTACATTAGTCAATGAGCCGGTGAAACGCGAATGGGACCCATTAGCAGAGCTGAAGGAGGTGCTTTCTGATCCTAATCTTTCCGTGCCCGATCCTTTGCTAGTGCCCAGAGGTAGACTGGCCGCTTTGGTGGCCAGTCCAGCCACAGAAATTCCAAAATTGTTACAGAAGCCATCAATTTTGCCACCGCCTCCGGATCCCGATCTTTTCGCCGTCTCGCTGTCGAATCTTCGGTCCATATTACAACAGACACCGGGCTTCACGGACGAACGCAAGGCCACGGACAGTAGTCAACAGTCGAACATTGAACACATGCTGTGGTTGTCGTACCTATCTTCGAAGGAAATGTCCGGCGTCGACAACGAGTTGATTTCGAGCGTGCTGAGTATCCTGCTACCCAACGAAGAGACGGTGGCATCACAGCCCTACAGCTATGCACAGCAAAAGAACCAATGGAACGATGTGTTCTATGGCAGTAATTTGGCACCACCGCCGTACAACACAACCCCCGGCTACAACAAGACGGATGACTGCAGTTGTGCGTCCGTATCGCCTTTGTCCCCGTTACCGTCGCTGCAACAGCAGCCGTCCCGTCGGACACTACAAAAACACCAGCAGCCTCCTAGGGCACTGCAGCCACTGCAAAAAATGCCGCAGGTACAGCGAACGTCTCTGATGCAACAATCGCCGCCAATGCCGTCGCCGCTTCCGGCTCAGTCGACCAAACAGCCCGTTTGTCCAGATATTTACTGCAACGGCTTGCCGTCTCCATGCTACGAAAGCTGTTGTTCAAAAGTCACGAGCGGCGGTTGTAACCCTTACACCGTGATGTCCCCGAACGGCTGTAACCCGTACGCGGTGTCTCCAGTCCGCTGCGGCGGTCCCGTTTTGAAGACGTCTTGTCGCACGTACCCGGCGGACGGCACCGCTTGTTGTTATTCTTCGGACATTGGCTGCGGGTACAATGGTCAGTCATCAGTACCACCGATGCCGCCGAAACTGCCCGTGACTCCTCACAACCATGGTCAATACAACTACCAAACCGGTTTATTGCAACCGCAGTCGTTATCGGCCGAAAGCAGCAGTGGCAGTGGTTACGGAGGTGGCGGTGGTACCGACAATGTTGGTGGAGACCAAATGCAATGTTCGACAACTTCAACTGATAAGTCACAGACACCACAGCCTGAAGCTCGTTTGGGCGCCGATGCTGCAGACAAACCATTGTACAAACCGAAGATCAAAGTCAAACAGCATTTGATTGATCCCAACACCAAACCGAGACTTTTGAACATTGAAGGTGCGCTGCACTTGACTGGAGCTAATGCGCATGACTTTCTCAGTTCATCACTGTGGCATCCGTTATTCGGCAGGTAACTATACTGCATTATATGTTCATAAGTATACACTATATTGTTTAGAATTAAATGTGATCTATTGAACTAAACGTGTAGGTCGTAACAAACCGTAATTCTAATAAAAGTCCCGTTCCATGCAATTTTTTAACAAATAAAACGGTATTATCTGGTACGACTGCGTTTATAAGAACGATTTTATCATCAAATACTTTTAAGGTTAACATATAGCTTTAAATTTACATTTATTTTTTAAATAAATTGAATTTTTTCGGGATTTTCAACAATGATATAGATGCATTCCAGCGAAAAATGTATAATTAAAGCCGCTGAAGTCTTATGTTTAATTTAAATAAGATTTAATATTTTAATTATTTAGTAATTTGTTATGAAAATTCAATTTATCATTAACCCTGGATTATTTGGTAAAAGTATAAGTTATACTTAACAATTTACTTGTATATACTTTTTTAATTACAAATTATTTCTATATTTATTGTGACTATTATATATATAAGTTTATATATATTTCAGAAATATATAATCTAGAATTATAATATACCACCATGTAAACTTATTAGGTCATAATAAAAATATATCACTAAGGGTTTTTTAATATTAATGAACTAAGGTACTTACAGTATAACTCATATTCACATTTTATGCAAATAATCAAAATTTAAGCAAATAATTAAATTAATAAAAGTGTTTTAATAAAAATCAAATTCGATTGTTAAAATTATTCACTTTCAAAACAAATCAAAAGTTAAAATAAATTTTTATTTGTGTGTAATTTAAGTTAAAAAATATCATTAGAAAAAAATCCATAGAATTGACAAAATAATAGATAATGTAAATATGTAGATTGCATAGTGGTTTAATTTTGTAAATAATTATCATACAAACATAAAATTGAGTTTTTGCTAAGTTTCATACCAGTGTATCTTTTTATATTATTAATAATAATGTAAGTATTTAAATATTGTAGCATAATTAGCATAATAATTCATAAAGTATTTCATTTCATAATTTGGTACTACGTGATATGGTGGTATTATATGAAATTGTCATACAGGGCTGTGACGTCACAGTACCAATGTAATCAGTGGTCGTGATAGATCGTTATTTTTTTTCCATTCTCTCCTACATAGATTTACCTTCATCATCTGCTATGAAATTCTTAATGTGTACATGTGCATGAACTACATTAAATATTGGATTTTTAAAGAACAATACGTTTTATGATATTATTTTAAATTTCATAATCATAATGATGTATTAAGAAAAAAAAAATTAAGTTTTAAATATTAATAATTTTATAGAATCAACAAATAGAAATTTAATACGGTTAAACATTTGCTTGGATAATAAATAGTTTAATATTTAAAGATTTTAAATTTATTATAAAAGTTAATGATTATTTTTATTGTTATATGGTTATTATTTTATCATTAATAAAAAAAGAAGAATTTTTCTTAACCAAAATCTTAGAATTTCTGACCATTAATTAATGAATAAATGAGTACTCTTATATGGAAGTTCACAAATAACTATTAGCCCATGAATAATTGATCAAATCAATTTGATTGTATGTAAAATAATTTTAAGATTTTGAACTAATTTTTGCATAAAATTAAACTATTTGAGTCAAAAGTTCTAAAAAATTCTTAAAGTTCCTTTCATTATATACCTTCAATGATTTACGTGTGTCAACCATCCATGGTAATACCAAAGTATTCAAAATATTATTCCATTAACGTCTCAATATTTTCTTTCATTTTAAAGACGTTAATACAGTAATATCTTTATTCCAAAATATACATACTAAAATGCTTTTCTTGTTTTTCTTTTTAATTAATTACCAGCAAGTTATGGTAGTTAAGTACGTTCAATGACATTTTTTTAATTTTTTTTTTTTTTATTATTGGAAAGCCATAATTTATTAATTTATTATGATGAAAGTGATGTACAAGTGTGTGATAGAGTTCGAGTAAAATGTTACTTAAAAAAAAAAAAAGTAAAAATAATAATGTTTTACATTAAAACAGAATTTTGGATAAATTTCTCATTTATTAAAAGTTATACAAGCAAATCAAAAGTTTATTTTGATTTATAGTAAATATAGAATTAATAACAGTAAAATATGAATTGCAATGATTATTTTATAAATTTTATTAAATTATAATCATATTTTTTAGTTCAATATTTTAATTTTGATGTTTAATTTACAAAATTAGTTATGAATGTGTTGATTCTTTTATAATCATACATTTTAAATATTTTTTTTTTATATTAGCTTGTCTCAACATAATTCGGTGAGTATTAAAATATATATATCTATACATTTTAAAAAGTGAAAAATCAAATTATCTACGAATTTAAAATAAATTATCACAAAATGTCAATAATGGTGTAATGTATACTTTTTGCAAAATATATTGACGACCTTATAATATATATATATATATATATATATATATATATATATATATATATATATATATATATATATATATATATATATATATATATTTATATATATATATATTTACAAATTATTACATTCGCTTCGGTTATACGTAAAATAACTATATAAATACATTCCTGAAAACAATTTGATTTTTAAATTGATGTATTGATTGTAAATTTTTTAAATGAATGGATATTTTATACAAGCGGTACTGAATCAGTACATATTTGTGATATTTTCATTGTACCTACATATCTTATTCAAACGATAAATTTCAGATTTTATCATAAATGTATACTATACTTCTTTAAAATACTATTGCCTATCATTGTTTTAATTTAATTTACCTGTTTAAAATTTGTGAACTTTTAAATTTTTTTTGATTTTTTAAGCGTTTATAATGCAAAACGTTTCATCATATTTTTATCGTAAGTATAATCATATAGATTAAATGTAATTAATAAATATTTTATATATATTTATTTATATATTTTATATTGTATATTATTTGCTTTTTAATTGTTATTATTTTTTAAATTGTCCACAATACTATTTTATACAGTAGGTTAAAGAAGTCTCTGAACAATAATGATATTTTTTTTCGATAACATATAATAGTAATTTAAAAGTTGAATAACTTC
Organism: Sipha maydis; assembly: GCA_034509805.1. NCBI lineage: Eukaryota > Metazoa > Arthropoda > Insecta > Hemiptera > Aphididae > Sipha > Sipha maydis. Next base: position 13,445 of record JASXSY010000707.1, on the reverse strand, counting down.
ATACTTTTACAAACGTTTATACGTTTATTAAAAAAAAAAAAAAAAACATTTATATTTTGTTTTTAGAAAAACAAAGCATACATATTAATTATTTTATTATTAATATGTATATTTATAAACTATTTTAGGAAAATAACAGCAAAAAGTTCTCTATACAAAATAATAGAAGTATGTTTAACTTTATGCAATATCATAATTATTATCATTTTATCATAATTAACTGCCAGTTGGTTCTCTTTTAGTTGTAATTACTTCATGCATTCGCTTTTCTTTTGATTCAACTAATTTCGTTGTAACAACATAGTTAATACTGTTCCATACTTCAAGTATTTCATTTTTCAATTGATCTTTGTTTTGAGTTTGATAATTTTTTAAGCGTTTACCTATGTCAACCCATATATGTTATATCGGGTTTATGTTTGATAGATGTTGTGGAGGTGTGTTAAGTTTTTTTTGCACTCGGTATAGCAATCATTCTTTAAATTTTTCGCGGTATGTTTTAGATCGTTATTTTGTTGTTGAAAAATAAACAAATTGCCAATATTTAGTTTTTCAGTACTTGCATACAAATTACTTCTCAAAATGTTTAAATATATATGTTGACTCATAACACTATCGATAGGTACTAAATTACCTATACCAGTATTGCTCTTACAGCCCCAAACTAATACATTACCACTCCATGTTTTATTGTCGGGCATTAATTGTTGCAATCCATCTGAACCAAAACTATTAAACTTGCTTTCATCATTGAACAATACAGATTTCCAAAAAATAATTTCCCTAATAAATACGTATTTTCGTAAAATCTAATCATTTCTTTTTATTCATTTGATTGATAATAAGTTTTTTCTAGTTACACAATCTTTATAACCTGCATTTCTAATAACATTACGAATTGACTTTGGCAACATTTTTACATTATAGTCAGTATCAATTATACCATCCAGTTTGGTTGCACAGTTTTTAGTTCCAAAACAACTGTTCTTAGAATGGCCCTGTTTTGATGAGATTTTAATTTTTAAGGACAACCAGTACATTTTCGATCTTTGGAAGAACCAGTTAAAATTGTAGACGTATTTCTAAAAATACATGTAAATAATAAAATAATTAATATATATGTTTAATTTTTTTTAGAAATAAAATTTTAATGTGTTTCTTAATACATGTTTATTAAAAATATAAAGTTATTCAACTTTTAAATTATTATTATACCTATGTTAAGGAAAAAATTAACAACAGTGTACGGAGACTTTTGACTCACTATATAATTTAAAGTTAATTATGTTTATGAAAATTCATAATATTATAAATATAAATTAAAAACACATTCTACATTAATTTTAAAATTATGCTTTTTATTTTTTATTTTTTTTGATGTTAAAGAAAAACGAGAAATAAAAACAAATATTTAGCAATTGTTACTACATATTTTGATGAAAATAATTCTTATAGACTTTCGAGTTCTATATATAGTACAACTAATTATTCTCATGAATAGTGATTATTATTTTTATTTTTAATCTTTTAACTGTGGTTTTGTTACGTACCTACTTTAGATAAATGATTACTTGTTGTAAAACTTGTAAATTGTAATTTTAGTACAAGTGTATACAATTAGTTACATTATACATTTGTGTTACAACTATGTGAGATAAGTGTTCATGAAATATTTACTACAATTTAATATCAACCTTTTGCACCAGAATGGTTTTTTAAGTTTAATATGATTAATTATTGATTCAAAATATTATATAAATATTTACAGTTAAAGCAACCGTTTTAGCCCCTATGGTAGGAGTCGGCAACCTGCGGCTTTTTAGTTAGTAATCTTAGTAATCTTCAGCTCTATAGGATACGTCTAACATTGACATTTTTTGTCTTTATTTATAAAAGTCGTATGTAAGACTAAAAAAAAAAAAAGGTCTTCAAACTAATGGCTTTTTATACTTCATAGTTTTGTAACTTTATAAAAATGATTCTTTCCTGTGAAAAAGTTGCTGACCCTTGCTCCAGATTCTAGGAATATCAACCTTGTGTTCAAATTGTATTTTAATCTCATAGTTCAATTTACCCTGATCCTTAATAACTAGCTGAAAATGCGAAAGTGGAGTGTCCAATTGTTTTTTAAATTTTAATGAATACTTATACATTTTTATTACAATAGCAATTTTATAATATACAAGATTTATTATTTAGTAGGTAGGTATTATATCAAAAATCATTAAAAGCAATATTTTTTTACAATTTAGTTTAATTTTTTACAATTATTGATTTAGTATATTTTGACAATAACCAATTACGGATTTAAAGTTATAAAATAGGTTTAAAAATACAAATTACCTGAATAGTACATTTATAAAATTAGAATTGTTTTATTTTTTGTACTTGTAAAACGTTGAAAAATTAACTTTATGACTTTTATTAGAACACCTACGATAATAAAATACGTTATAATAACAATAGTGGTTTATTACTCAAACAATTTAGAAGGTATATTATTAGTTTAATGAAAAAAGGTTTTATGTTCATCCCTCTTTGTATGTACGATTTTATGTCTCAGCTGAAAATAACGTTATCTATTAAGTTGTATTTTAGTTTCCCGTGTCATTTTTAATCCTACATCCCAATTTAAATTTACTCATCGTCAAAACACTTTTTAAGTCCCCTTTTATTAAACAAGCATTAATATTTTCCTTATCTTTCCATGTGTTATTCTTACCTAAACTACGGGATGTCACCAACACATCGTTATCAACTTTTTATAATGATTAATGCTTTTTTATTATTCTTCGTAAAAGATAAAATTCAGTTGAACTCATTTTTTTTACTAGCATATTAATAAAACAACTTAATCTACTAAATCATCTCAGAGCTATAATAATATAATTTATTAAAATTAATTATGAGTGCAATAATTAATAAATATTACAGAATATATGTTATAATTTCTCCAATTTTGCAACTCATTTAACAAGTGGCGTATTTTAAAATAAATTCACAACTGCTTTACGCAGATAAATATAATATTTATAATTATTTATAATTTATAATTCTCTGTAAATTTTTAAATTAAATTTTTTTATTTCGTAGATTTAGATTTTATATTGATTGGAATTCAACTACATTGACACATCATTTAGTATTGCCGTTAGGAATATTTCTATGAAATATTTTGAAAAACTATCGAAATTTCTACACATGTGCTAAAATAGCAAGCTTAAAAATAGAAGTTGAATAATTTGTGTTTATATTTTAATGAAAAAAAAAAAAAAAATTTAATAAAATTATTGTAGTTATTTGCTGATTTCTTTTAAAATATTTGTACTATACCTCAATATACATGTTTAAACAGATGTATACAATTAACTTAGGATATATTTTTTTTGCTGACTGGAATTTCTCTTTTAACGAAAAAATGTAATTCTAATATGAAATAGCATTTCTACTTTTCATTAATAGATTTACAATACAATATTTGTTGAAATGTAAAAGTTGAAATAAAAATAATATGATCTATTAAGTTTGAAATTTTTGTTAGTGTTATCAAAGTCAATCTAAAAATAAAGTAAATAAATAAATAGTTAAAATTTAATTCTTTTACTATATAATTTATTGAATTATGATAGTCATTTACTTTTTAATTAATTCCATATATTCATTAACTTGAAGTGATTATGTGGATTTAAAATACAAAGTTACTTTTATAAATAGTCTTTTATTTTTAATTGTTATATGGTTGTTATTGATTTTACATAAATACATTTTAATAAAATATAATAGTTTAAACTAGATTCAAAAAATATTAAGTTCGAAATTATATTAAAATTATAAAAATCTAAATTTTTGGTCAATTTTAAGTTGCTTTGTCTTTTTAAAATATGAAACATTTATTTCATGAGTTTTTAGATATCTAATGCATATCCATATTAATATTTTATTGAAAGCTGTAGTAAATTATATAATCACAATTATACAAATCAAAATTATTATTCAATTTCAATATTGAAAAATGTACTATTGATATCATTATTCATGTATTATAGTCATATTATATCATATTGATCTTCATACACTTAATTTTGTAAATAACTATAATTTTTTTATTGAAAACATTTAGATTTAGAAAGTTATATTTATGTGATATTCTAATTAGTTGCGCGAAATTAAAATTATGAGACGTCTTAATTAATTTAAAAATTAATGTAAAATTGTTTTTTTAAGAAAAATATCTCGATAAATGCATATTTAATTAAGGCAATATCAGGGTTATATTTTATTTTATTAATGGCCAATTGAAGTGTCGATCAATTACAAAAACGTTGTTCCGGGTACGTCATAATTGGACGAATTCCCACGTATTTTTCTTTATGTAATAGGTATAATTAAATTTACCTACTGACTGTACTACGCATGTTGAAGAATTAAAAAAAGTTACAAATTAAAATTTATCAATAAGTTGTCTTATTAAAATAACCCTGGTGAGATGAAAAAATATCATAATTTTAAATTAATATTTAATGTATACGTATATATATCATGTATTTAATATATTACATACAGTTGTATGAATATGAATGGTGCATAGGGTTTTTAAATGATTACTTAACCCATAAACATTATTAAATTTGTTTATTTCGTTGCTGTTAAACTCAGTTGATGGTTATCAGTTACCTAATTAGTTAATATTTTGTAAAATTTTTGTTAATCAACTGTATTATTTACTTTTTTAATGCGAACAATGCAACGAAATAATTTGTAAAAAATATTTTTTATTAGTAAAAACTAAAAAATAAATTATGGAACGACTTTTGTTTTAAAATATTGAGACATTTATTTATAAATTTGATGGAGACCTTGTAAAGATAAATTTTAACAGAGATAAATAATAACTTGGTATAATATATTTTATTTACTCTTTTTTACCTTGGAGTGTCAAACTAGATTTGTGGGACGAGTTTCTAATACTATGACGTATAACAAAGAAAGGTTTTTATTAAAAAAGTATTAACTATCCTTATGAATACTGAGAACTAGCAATTTTGAAAACTATAACTATAAGTTTCAATTTTTTTGTTGTTAATTTAGTTTCATTGATATCATTAATATCAATCTGCTGTAATTCAACTTTTTTTTTTATAATTCATAACACATTTTTAAAAAATGAAATGTTAATTATTTTTTTCCAATACATAATTTAGCTATTAATTTAATTTAATTTTAATTTTAACTCAAAGTTAGTAAATGGTAGTCAAGTAAAGTAAAGTCAAGTAGCTATACTAGTAAATACTATCAATAAATATTATCAGTGTTAATACATATTAAAAAGTTTAACTATTTATTTATTTGAAATATCAATAATTCATAAAAACGAAACACCTAATTACTGTAGGTATATAAAATAACATTAATACAAGATATTTTAAATATTGAATGTTAGTTCGTTTGTTCTTCATTACGCTTTAATGCTTATACTTAAAAAAAACCACTACGTTAAAAATAACTTATAGGTACTTATAAAGTCATTTGTTGTGAAAAGATTAGTTTACTAAAATTATTTTTTGCCATGGTAACATTTGTCTGAATTATATTTTAAATTTTAGAATAAATCTATATTCCTAAATATATAATAGTAATTAAAACCCTAAATGTGTCGTATATAATTATAATATAATATTTTAATTAAAATTTGTATGGAATTATTTTCATAGTTTTAATAATTGTTAACACGTTATTCTTATTGAAGCAATCAATAATAAAACATTAGAACTAATATTTCAACTAATTAAATTATCTTTGTATTCTTCACTAATTCCATGTGTTTTTTTTATTTTGATATAATATCTCTATTATATTTTTAAAATAATTTAATTCTTTTGTCATATTATTTTTATAGAAAGTTATTTTTATATTATAATTATAGTTTATATCCTGCAACGCCGTAGAGTTTTATGTATAATACAGGTGTACTCTCGTTGGAAGTATTTATAAGCTAGATTATTCGTTTTGAATTAATTGATTTTCAGTAGATAACCAGTCCACATAGCATCAGTGCCAATTTGATGTAATATATACGATTTTTCAATTCAAAAGGTTGTAAAAATTTAGTAGTTCAAGTCTAACGTCATAGTTATTGGGTTTATGTTAATAAATTATTAGATATTCCTTTATATTTATGTATATATGCATATATTATACAAATAAACAGAATTCACATAAGCTATAAAGTATTCTATTAATTTTTCGGAAGCTATTTAAAATAAATATACTTTTTATAGATCTTCTTGAATTCTGCAATTAATGTGTTATGTAATTTTATATAAATGATTTAGTGATGAAATACAAATTTAGCAAAACTACCCTCTTTAGTGTTATTTAAGGCTGAAATTTCATTTTCAGCCTTGATTCAACTTGTAATGGAGATTTGATTTGTCATCATTAGGGTTCGGAAGTTGTAAGAGGTAAAAAAGGCATAATATGCATGCAAATATGTACGAAAAAATTGCAAAATATGCACGAACAATTTGCAAAATATGCATTACAAACTTTAAATACACAAAAAAAATATTCTGAATTTAAAAAAAAAAAAACATATCTGATGTTGTTAATAAATCAATAATATACATAAACACTATTTATAATTGAAAAATATGTATAATTGGTTGGCCTTTTGACGATAATCTAAAATGTACTTAACATAAGTATTTCGGCATTTTATCATGATAGATTAAATGCGTATCACATCGTTGTTATAAAATTAATTGTTGACTGTGACGATGTCAATAAATATTTTCGTTGATAATCATGAATTTTATATATTCAATATTAATTGAAATATTTAAGCTATGAAAATAAAATTTTAAAGTTGTTTAAATTTTTTTAGAAAAATTTGAAATATGCATAATATGAGTGAAAAATCAATGAAATGTGCATTTGTTTAGATAATATTGACAAAATATGCATTTTAAATTTTCGATTTTTAAACTCACCATTGTATAGTTCAGATTTTTAGCTTGGCTGCTATAAATTGGGAACATACAGAATAATATGCAATTCCTATAACTTCCGTACCCTAGTCATAATCAAATTAAATTACATTAATCAAAAATTATAGTGATGAACAATGGGAAGACTTACTATGTAAAAATTCAAATTACTATTAATACAATTATAAATAAGAATCATCCTTATACCTATAATATATAATGTATATTAGTACTCTTGATACCCGGGTACCCGGGTTTTACGGGTATTACCCGATTTTCAAAATTTCGGGTACCCGTTATGATTTGTATACTCATTACTAGAGCTGGGATTTGTATGTAAATACATATTTTTTTTAAAACGTGATAAATTAATTAACTATTGTAATTGATAAATTCGTTTCACATGATTTACAATAAATTAAGAAATATTTAATTTTACATATTTTTGCATATTCCGTAAATTTTGACAACAATTCCAATATGTATTTATAATTCGATAATAGTAAAAGTATATATAAGAATATGAAAGTATTAATAACTAGACTTCAGTTTATCTTATCTGTTTCTGTTCGATAACCATAGTTTAATGATCTTAGGTATGTCAAGGTATGTATATCATAGATTATATTTTTATAGATAATTTTTATATTTTCTTAGATATTTTTTATTCGAATAATTGTGTAATGTATAATTTAATATTGATTATCTCTTAGAAGTTAAGACTTAGCTAAACCGTTTACGTATATCAAAAACCATCGGGTACCCGAAAATTTTGGTTAATGGCTAATCTAACCTACTACCCGAAAACATTGACTACCCACAAAATCGGGTATTACTCGGATAAACGGGTACCCGAGTCCCCGGGTTTCTGGGTACCCGGGTAATACCCACATCAAATCAAGAGCACTAATATATATACCTACACATCGTTTTTAGTAAAATGTCTTATTATATATTCATTGTTTGGTAATGTAATCGTTTTATTACGTCAAAAGAAAATTTAAACTTATACATAAAAAAACACACTGAGAAGTGTATATCCAAAATAACTGGTAGTTTGATATGCGTGTGTTACCACAATATCAAATCTATGAAAAAAAAGTAACTATATAATAATATATTTTAATTGTTTTGATTTTCTTCGGTAAAAATATATAAAATCATTGCACGTATATGGTACATCTTTTATGTACATTTTTGATGATTCTGCGTCAACCGCGTGTAAAGTAAATGTTGGTTGAGTTTATGTATATGTTATTTGTGTTTTTTACTTTTTGATCATAGATTGTGTATTTTTTCAGCCAAGAAAAGCGTTACGGCTGTCGGTGGCAGTGGACAACACCAGTTACTACGTCCACCGCTTCGACTTCTTCAGACACAACCGGTATACATTAAACGGCATCTTTTGAGCGATTTAGTTCACCGGAATACACATAAGACCTACAGTATTTAATCATATTAATTATTATTTTTATTATCATTTTTTAATTCAAAAAACCCTTTTTTAATTTTTATTTCTCATTAAAAGTAAATCTTCATTGAAATGTTTGATTTACCTAGGCATTTAAGTATAAGTTTACATTTAAGGAGACAATAGTTTAACTATCCGACTATGGTTTATAAGTCGAACAAAATAGAGACCGTTTTTGTCGTCGTTGGGATCGATTAACCTTGACCTTTGCACCATATTATATTGGGTGATAATTTTTACCTGTATTCCTATTTTAGGTTTAGGATCTGCTTCCTAAACTTTCAACTGTCGAACGTTGGAATTCATCCAACTTAATTTAAAGATATTGTGCATAATATAATATAAGTTGAAGGTGCTGTTTGAAAAATTAAAATATGTTTTCGTTATTATACAATTTATTTCCTGTTTATTTATTATTATTATCATTCTGGTAATTTTACATCAAATCATTATAAAATATTTATGTTCGTTATTTGAAAACCATTTTTTGATTTATTTGTTTTTCGTTAATTTTTATGTTACATGTCAGCTATTATTTGTTACTTTTCTGTGTTTTTGATTGAATTTATAACTTTTTTTTTATTCTACGTCAACTATTTTAACTACTAAATTATTGGAATTGATTATTTATTAATGGATTAAATGTTGAATGTCCTATGTTTTAAATATATTTTATCGTACGGAAATTATTAATCCAAATAAAATGAAACATTATCAAAATGCCGCGTTGATAATATATAAGATTGGTTTCCATTACTAGTCTCTTAAATTTTAAGTTTTTTAAGTTAAAAAAAAAATAAAGAAATATTTATACATTATGTAATACTATATGCTTGTGAGAATAATGGAGTTTTTACATGTCAATGTATTATTAAATATTAGTTGTAACATGGTTTAGTAATGAAAATAATACGATATAGTATCATATAAATAATAATAAAAATAATATACTATATGTAATAAGTCGATAATTTTTACTTGTACTTGTCGGTCAATAATCGACAAACAATTATAATACTAATTAACTGTTCCTGCAGGTACACGTGCAAAAAATAAAACCTAATCACATATTTACGTATTTGTGTTTTACTTATAATTTAATTTTAAGTTTGAAACTTAAATGTTATGATAATGAAGTTATAAATTATTCCTCTACCCCATAGAAAGTCTGATTAGGTTTTAATTTTATTTTGTTTATTATTTATTTTTCCTGAATTATAATTATATGAATCTAAAGTGATGTAATTCAGTAATTTTAAGTATATTGATTTATTTTGTAAAATGTAAAGACAAAAAAAAAATAAAAGAAAATACATATATTACATATACAAATACTTGTATTGATAATATTTAAATGTGTCTCTATATTTTGTTTATTTTCATATTGGTCTGTTGGCTGTTATACATTACCAACTGAAATCCCAAATCAATAATTATATTAACAAGTGTAAAATATTATGACTTGTAGCTTCTAGTAATAGTTGAAGCACATGTGTTGTACATGAAAAGATTTCCTCAATATGGTAAGTATACCTACTCGGTTATATATAGTGTGTATTTTTATGAATATTTACCGAAGGGAGGAAAATTATTCACGTATTTTAGAACCAATCGCCGCAGTAAAAAGTTTCACGAGTTTGCCAACAATAATACTCGAAATGAATGCAACGCAAGATCTTCGATAACAGACTCGATATAAATATTTGGGTTCAGAGGCGCCAGGTTTTGAAAATGTCATGGGGGGTTCACTATTTTATAAACACGTCGTGTACAGTTTAACAAAATAAATTAATTTTCCTTAAATTGATCGTTAAACAATTAGTAAAATATAATTATTTGTTGTTTTGTATGTTATAACATTTTAATAGTATTAGTAAATTAAATTTAAATCATAAAAAACCACAATACAAAAATTAAAAAAAACCAATTTAATTTTGAAAGTTACATGCCTTATATAAAAATTGTATTTTCTCAATTAATTTATTATGAATAAAATTAGTATTTTGAGGGTATTTTACAATTTGAGAACCGTGAGGGGCTGAGCTCCACCTTATCAAGCTCATGGGGGGCTGCAGTCCCCAAGCCTCCCTGTACTCGGCGCCCCTGTTTGGGTTTAAGAATATATACATTTTATTTTTAATATTTTATATTGGTATAACGTATATATTCTTGTATAAACTTTTGCCAGGTAGTAAAATATTATACAGTTAAAAAAAATACACAACTAAATAATCTCAGAATAGAATTGCTCCAAGAAACGGATATTTGATGGTCAAAAAAAAAAGTTTTACAAATGTTTAATTCGCAGAGTACACAAGACATTGCTTACTAAACATAATAAATTTACATATATTATACAATGCCTCCGGTATAAAAGTATCATATAATTCTATCCGATTGTTCTTACATAATTTTAGGATCTGCAAAATCTGATAAAATTATTTTTTTTCTAATCAAAACAAAACTTTGTATAGTTCTTTGCATATAGGTACTAAAAAAAAAGTAAGTAAATAATGATAATTTGTTATAATCGCTGAAACTTAAATTTTCATGTTTTCATCATTATTCAAATTTTAAAAGGCCATAAAAAATAGCTGTTGCACGTCGTTGAGATATTTTAGTAAAACATAATAAAACAATTGTATACACAAATTACAAATCCTTAGACGACAAATTCCTTTTCTTTATAAAAGAAGAACAAATATTAAAATGTGTTATAATGATATGATGATATATTTAAATAGCTTAAATTTTATAGTAGGTTCTATACTCAATTATGTACTATAATATGATTTTTAGTTGAAATAATTTATGATAAACAGGGCTCGTAAGTTAATGCCCTAAAAAATGCTTAAGTATAAATGCATTTATGCACTCAAAATTGACAAAATATGCTTTGAAATATGCTTTAAAAAGTTCAAAAATATGTATTTATATGCACTAAATATCTAAAATGACGCTCTTAAAATATGCTTTTTTCAATAATCTAGACAATTTTTAAAATTACATGAATTATTCATTAGTTTTTTCTTATTTTATTTTTTAATGTCAAAATTTAAAAAAATACATTTTAAATACTATTCTTGAACCTCATTGAACTGTATATAATGTACGTCTTTATCAGTTATTCATTTTAATTCTGAAACTTATGAAACAAATGTATTCGTTAAAACTAAATACTTAATTACATTATTTATATTTACCTTAGGAATTACATTATATTAGACGAAATATATAAATAGGAATACATAAAATATTATTGTTGGACATACATACATGCACACATGTCACGATAACGATTGAAGCAGTCTCCAGTTATCCACTATCCAAATACCATCAATGGTTAATCTGTTTAAGTACGAGTATGAAGACGATAAGATAATTTCTATTTTCCATTTGGGTTTATGATAAATTCTAACAGAACGTTTCTAGTGGAATTCTATCTAATCGTGATGTGTATTCAGAATACTGATGAAACGAATGAAACAATTATTACAATATACCTAGCTATTTAATTTCAATCACTTTGTGTTGCAACCGAATTCAAAAACATTTTATATAATGAAAAATTATAAACGAACGCGGTTTTTTATATCGGTCAAATGTTGATTCTTTCATATTATTTTCATAAAAAAATGCACATTGATATAATAATATGAATAGGAATATAAAAAGTATGTATTATATAATACGCCCGATAAAATATAAATATGCCAAATAGGTAAAAATTCTCTAAATATGCAAAACATGCAAAAATAAGACTTCACATATTTAACTGTGGTACCTTTAAATCAATTTCTATGTCATTTAGCATTATATACGACTTAGTAAGATTGATATGCAAATGCATGAACTTTCGTGCCCTGATGATCAATGTTATATTAAATTTTAAATCTTAAAAAAAAAATATTTCAATTTTTCATAATCGTATAATTACATACAAGTACAATAATAGAAAGTTTAGTAATTATTTCAGATTAAAGTAGTTAAAAATTAGTAAAATGTATGCGTTCAAAAAACTGTACGCAAAAAAATGTATTCAAATTAAATTTCTACTCTAATTTTTCATTTTCATTTTACAACAGTAATAAATGCTCAAAATTTAACCTGTATATTAATATAAATATTTTTGACGACAATAAATGTAAATGTTTTTCAAAACCTCAAATATTAGACCGAATCAATGTTATTGAGTTACAACCAGCCATGTGCTTCAAATTTGACACCAGGGTTACCACTCGTCTCGTATTTTACGGGACAGTTGATTCGTCTCTCGTCTTGGTATAAAGAGCGCCGGGACGCAATAAGTCCCGTACTTGAGCATTTCTTAAAAAAATACACAAATACCATGATATTTAAAGTTGATAAGTCCATGCATTTTGTCAAATCAATTGAATTGATTAATTATTAATAAATAATTTGTCACTCATACACAGTACATTATCTTCAGTTGTACGTATACGTATTAGTATACTAATCTAGTATTAATTAAGCATATTTAATCAATGCTATCCGATTATAATATAAGTGAAAGCCTTATATTTGTTAAATTATTAATATTTTAATATATAACTCAGAGGCGTAGCCAGGGGGGGTGTTACAGGTGTAGTAACACCCCCCTTCCAGCTGAAGTATACTTATGTCTTATAAAGATAAAGATGCATCATTAACCGATTATTTATCAAAACGAAAATAACAATAATTATTACGATAACAATAATGTAAAGCAATAAAGAAGGAACCGGCTTTAATTATAATTTTAAACAGTTTTTTTTTTTATTAATAATTATAATATATAAGATAAAAAATTTTAAATTTTAATAAAAAATGTTCTCATAAACCATTATCTATTCACTTGTAATGCGTTTTTACAAAATTATAGGTAAAGGTATTAGTTTTATCAGTATAATTTTGTCAATTAATTTTAAATAACACCTCCCCTTTGAAATTCCTAGCTACGCGCCCTGATATAACTGTTAAAATGTTTG